>JAVSBS010024222.1:106058-144051 GCA_033124195.1 Coracias cyanogaster
CCCCCCCTCCCCCCCCGTAGGGGACAAATAGCATGATCCCAGTAGGATACAGATACAATAAGAGAGAAATAGCATTCCAGTAATCCCTAACCTCCTCTTTGCTTATAAACTTCTGTGTTATGGTTTAAAATCTGGCGTTGCTTGGACAGAGAGAGGTTTTCATAGAAAAAAACGTGTCACCACTGAGTACTGATGTAGAGGGCATAGCAATTAGATGCCACTTGTGCAGGGATACTTAAAAAATATATTTTGAAACCATTTGTAAGCAAAACAATGAAATAAAACTTCAAGGACTGTGGGAGAAGAAATTTCCTTATTTCCTATTTCATTTCATTGTTATCTCATGGTAAGAATTTCTATGACCAAATAATTTGGCTTGTCCAGAACTCTTGTATAAAAGGTTACTCCAGATTTCAGTGTTACATGTGTACTGTGTATGTAGTTAGGCACTTCCACAACTGCCTACAGCTGCTCTGTTAAACAATGCTAAATATTAAGCAAGGTCATATAACACATAGATAATTTTCCTCCAGCTAGCAACACCCAAATACATGGACAAAAGGTAGTCAGGCTACTTTCTTCATAAAAATCCATGAAATTAATTTTAATTCATATTTCAAAGTGATGTGAATAAAAGTAAATAATTGAAGAATGTCCCTTAATAATAACAATTAAAATAATTAGTACCCAAAAGAAAATGTGCTTAATCTCCACAAATAGAGATCCTTAAATTTTTTGTCCTTTGATAAGATTAAAGAATGTGGGTGCACAGACAGGGAAAGAAGAGAGACATTAATGCTGTCAATATTTTGTAGCAATATCTTTATTCAATCTTCCCATGATGAGAAGATTACCTTGAATACATTGAACTATATTGCCTGCAAAAAGACATGCTCCCAGGGCAGCCAGTTCTCAGGGAGCCGGGGTGTCCATAAATGCTACATGCTGGGGGATGGCCTGTGCCACCACTTTTCCTGAAGGATGAGCTGGAAGAGATGTTCTGGGGAATGGCTGGGTTGTTGCACAGATGCTTTGCTCTGATCTGCAGAGCCAGTATGCTATGGCAGTTGGGTGGGGGAAGAAGAGAAGTGAAAATAAAAGCTCCATTGAAACTGAGGGGTGGCACAGTCTTTCTAATGGGCCAGCACAGCTTCATAATAAGCAGGGATGTGATGCTAAAGAAACCACAAAGCGCTTGATTTTTATTTTTTTTTCTTCTTCATATTGTCCAAGCATTTTGAAAGAGACTGAAAGAATTTCAGACTTTAATAATGATCTTTGAAAACACCTTGCTTCTCACGAAAGTCTAGAGCAGCTCTCCCACACCCTTTGCTGTCCAAATAAACTTTACAAGGGAATGTTCTTTACATTCCCTGTTGAGCATGTATAGAAAAGATTGCTCCAGCATAGCCCCCTCCCTGTTGTCGACAGTGTTTCCTGTTATTGTGAAGGAGTCACGGGCCTGCCTCCAGTCCAGATCTGCAGAGTGGTGGTGTCACAGATGTTTTTTCAGGTGTAAAATTCCTGTTGACCACACAGGCCGTTCACACAGGATAAAACCGGCATCTTCAGCTTGGCTCGACATGTCTGTTTACTCAATGCTGTGCTGAACCAGCTCCTTTTCTTGTGGCAGTGATGAAACTGGGGAATGTGGAAGGGAGTTTAAAACTCTTCCTGTTGCAATAGGAAATGTTCTGAAAACCTGAGATTTCACTTTTTGTACTCATTGTGGGTCAGCTAGGGCAGAGGGATAGGGGCAGGGAATTGTGAGTTCAAGGACTGTATAATAGGAAAGGCTTTCCTTTTGCTGAAAGAATGTGGTTGAACTTTCTCCCTGAAGAAGATTTATCCTGTTGTGATTTCAAGGACCCTTAAAAAAGCCAGCATTAGAAAGCCACCCACGCAAGACAGCAGCCTATCAGCTGCATAACAACGTTAACTTGGTTAATGGCTGCAAATACAGTGTAGTATTATGAAAAGGTCACTGTGAGGGGGTATCCTGCTGCGCTAGAGCTTATGCAGGTGCAGTGGGTGTATCCATAATAATATCATATCACTGATGGCAGCGAATTATTAGCTACAAACCTTCCCTGTGTCAACCGGGAGAGAACTCTGCATTCCATAAACTTATTTAACCCTGAGATAAGCGCTTTTACAGTGCAGTACCTACTTCACTGTGTAGAAAACTTATCTCATGGTCACTTTGATGTACTGTTAGAAAAGTGTTTTTATTTTTGTTTCCCGTACAAAATTGTTCTTACTTTGTAAGCACTTTGTGTTAAGTAGATAAGAATAGTCCTCCTTCTTAAAATGGTTTGATGAAATGTGGACTTGCCTGAAATTACTTTTCCAGTAAAATGTGACAAAGAAAACCACGATCTGCCCTAAAAGTGAAAAACCATTGCTGAATTGTGTTTGTTTAGGAAGAAAGCTGCAAAACCTGGGACCTGGTATTGTAATGAGGGCAGGCTAAGAGTTCAGATGATCCATTTCTTCATTCTTTCACTTGATTGTTTCTTAACAATGGCTCTTCTGTTTGTTGGAGACATTTCTGAAGCTGACAGAACAGTCAATACTTTGTATTAAAAAGCAGTTGTTAAATATTGCACATGGGAAGATAAATGGTTATTCAGCATGTTTCTAAAATGTCATCAACTCTTCTCTTCTATTCAACATACTTGCATCATTCTCTGGTGAATTCATATGAACAGAGGTCTAAAATCAGTAAGCAAGCCCAGGAAAACATGAAGAAATGCTGAAGAGAATCATGGCATTTTCCAAACATTATCCATGTTTACCCCCATTTTGAAATTTCAACACATTTTGAGACACTCTATAGCTGTAAGAAAGGGATAATAATGACAGTACAGTAAGTTTTGTAATAGTTTTTTATTTTACTTTTATTTATTTATTTGTTTATCTTTACCTCAGAGAAGAAAACCTTACTGAAGGAATAAAGTCCTTGGTTCCCTATTTGATTCATCAGAAAAGTCACCAGTATGTTATTCAGATACAATAATTCTCAGCTCACACATACGTACACACAAACATATGTATGTGTATGTATATATATTTATGAATAACTATCGCTAATTGGAGAATTGAATCTACTCAAGTGATAATATATGGAGAGGCTAGATCATATTGGACTGGTCACGTAGTGAAACACTTTATTTTTATACATCATCTTTCATGTAAACATACCACAAAATTCTTCAAAGTCAGTTTATCTACACATTCCTGAATGGTGCAACTAAACTGCTCAGCTTTACAGGAAGCATCTGTAGATGTGGCAGGGCAGGGGTGAAGATGGAAACAATGGCAAAGTTTCAGGAGAATGATTGAGTACTGGAAAACTGGGAAGTTCATGCAATGGGATATGCACTTTTTTAGGCAGTTGGAGAGGCTCTGCCCACCGAGCAGATCACTGCTGGAAGGAATTTGAAAAGAATTAGTGGGAATGGCTATTTCAGATGGCAGAAGGAATCAAAATAGAAAGTCAGTCCCTTAGGCCTGGACTGTCTCCTTTCAAGTCTGAAACATATTTCCTTTCTGCCTTGGATCTTTTGTATCCAAGACATCTTTATCCTGCTCTGGTAATAACAGCCAGAAGGAATGCTCCAGGGGACAGGAACTGGAGTGCACTCTGTTCACAACCCCTCCATCACTCAGGCTGTAGTGGACATAACTTTCAAACTTTCTGGCTGTTGTGGATTTACACTGCTTGGATTTTTCCTCAGCCTTCCCCAACCTAGCTCCAAACTCCCCACATTCTCTCTTGCAGCACTACTCTGCTTGCTAAGGGATCCTCTATCTTGTACACAGGATCCACTTGAGTATTCAGTGTTAGCAGCAGAAAGGACACGTAACAGATCTAAGATGATAAATACTAGAAGTAGATCAAAGTGGACTTTGGACACAAACAAATTGACATTATTTCTGTTTTAGGCACTTGTGATATGATTTGAGAAGAGGCATTATGCGGAACTGAGTAAAAATCAAATTATAGAAGTTTGTATTTTATTTTATAAGGCTTTTTTGCTGATACTAAAAAATTGAATTGAATCACACGGTGTAAATACTTTTGGTTTAATTCTGGCAAAATTCTTATAATGATCTTGCTCTTTCCTAATTTTTTGGGGAGGCTGTGATCTCCTTTATTTTCTCTTGTCTTTTGTACAGTTTTTCTTTAGCTTCAATTTATTTTCTGATCCATAGTAATGTATTATTGTTAGTAATTTTTCCACAGGATATGGGACATAGCTATTCCATCTGTAGTAGAAGGAACCCTCAACATTTCAGTATACATGTAAAAAGCTTAATTTTTTATTTTCATAAACAAATGCTATGATATTAACAGGATTTGTAGGAATTCAGCATTACCAAAAATAACAGCTATAATTAAGAACTAAAATACAGAAACAGGTCTCTCAGCTTGGATCACCACTGGCCCTCATATCTTGCTGTGGACCAAAATTAAAGAAAAGAAAAGGAAAAGCAAAGGAAGTGAGTACAGAGGCCTTTGATCTGCTATGCTTCCTCCTTAGCAGGGTTAGGTGTTCAGGAATGCAGGTACCAGCTGGGACATTCTTTCACTATCAGAGACAGTGCTTAGCTACGGGCTACAGGCAAACAGCAAGGGACACTATAGCGAGGTATATGTTTTATGGTTTTAGAATGGGCAAGTAATTACTTATTTGGTGCTTAGTAAGTTGAGGAGCTTGGGAATGACAAATTGAATTTCCAGTTATCTATTCAAAAACAGATGGTTACATTTCAAAACACTTTATTGCCAGCATGCTAACTTGAAAGGTCACAGAGTGCTCTCAGCTGAGGTTTTCTATTGTTTGTGATTTCTGCTTGCAGGCTGAGAGTAATATCCTGCCTATTTTTTAGCCTGTAGTACTAGTCACTTTAATCTGACATAAGTATGGCCTGCCACCCCTAGTTGGATGTTCTTCTTCTTCCTTTGGGTAGGCATGAGTATTTGTGCAGCTGCATGGTGGTCTGACTCCCCCTACAAATGCAGGTTCTGGTACAGTTGATGGTGGTGAGAATAGGTGACCTGGGGGAACACAGGATCATCCTTTCTGTCAGCAGGCAGTATTACATCAGATCACAGTGTCTGACAGAGAGCCTTAAAATAAAATCTCCTTCAGTTTCATAGATAAATTTGAGATACTCTGTAGCTTTAGTGCAACACTACTCTTATGCATGTATTGTATTACTGCCAACTGTAATCAAATCTCTAGAAGAAATTTCACAGCATGCAATGCTAAATCAGACAAGCCAAGCTGTGATATCCTTAACAAAACTATACCTAGGTCTCATGGTAAAGGCTGTTTACTCTAGAAAATGATCACATGCTAAACAGAAGGATTTGGAGAGCCTTCAAGTTTATTGTTCTCCTTAGTTTGCTTGCCAAGGCAGCAATGCAAATAATTAACCCTTCAGTCACATCTAAATCCAAGTAATAGGGAAGAAAGAACATGAGTAATAAATATTTTTCTATCTTCTGTGTGATTTTAACCTCCCACTCATCTGCACATTTCTCATACCTTAAAATAAAGATTTATACAGTTACAGAGAAGTTGGAGATGCAAGGACTGTTTTACAGTTATCCATTTCAACCACCATTTATCATTGTTCATTTCTACCCCATCACATCAGTTTTACCTCTTCAGGTTCCTCTAGATAATTCTCCTTGCCTCTTCATATTTTTATATATAGCTACTGTAGCATTCTTCATCACCTGAATTTTTTAAATTCTCTCCATAAGGCCCAGGTTTGCTCCACTGGGTGACTGTTAAGGGTTGCTTCTCAGTCTTTTAACTTAATGAAGGTTCAGGCATATAAAAGGGAAGAAGAACCTCCTGACAACACTAAGCTGCAGCTTCTGAGTCTTTCTTTTACCAGACTTTCTCTGTATCCTCTCTGGGGGACATGCACTCACAAATAGTGGAGAAAAAGATATTTAAATTGTAACATCAAAAAATTAACTGGCAAACTGCGATCTAAAAGAATTTGCTCATTTCACTTAAAGTGGATTTTTGTTGCCTGATCAGTTACACCACTTTTCCTCTTTCACCCAGCCTTGATAGAGCCTTTTTACTAGGTACTGTTACTTTCACACAAGTGGTAGTGAATGCTAAGAGAAACATCTGTGGTAACACAGGTTACTTTAATTTTTCCCTGGCATCTAACACAGCTTTTTTATGGTTTTGTTTTGGTTTGGTTTTTTTTGTTTGCTTGGTTGGTTTTTTGTTTGTTTTGTTGTTGTTTTTTTAAACCACCTCTTCTGGTAGCAAAAAGAATGCTGATTTATTCTATCTGAGATAGGGTTGGCTCTAATTGCTAGTGCTAGAAGTAATTGTTTAGCCATGCTGGGTACCCTTGCAATACTACTTGCTCTCTCTCTCACAAAACACAGTGCAATGACCCCCAACCCATTCATAGCTGGCTGGGAAGGCTGCAGTTGTGCTAACATGCATAAGACAGCTCAGGCTTCGAAGCACTCTCCACCTCAGGGTTTCTCCTCCTCACTGTGTTTAGTGGCAAGAAAGATGACAACCGTGTAGAGTTTTTGCAGCTAATGGACCTCCCTGAGGTGTCTGTCCAAAAGGGATTTTTTTGTGTATATACATGTGTGTATGTTATACACCCTGAACCAGACAGTGCCTAAGAGGCTGCTGAACAGAATGGAGAAATCATTCATTTCTCCTATTTTCATCCCCATAGCAAACCTCAGAATCTTTGAAACTGCCTTGCTGGGATGATGTTTCTTCACAAAGAAATGGGATAGATCTCAGAAATGGGTGATTCTCTTTATTCTCCACAAGAAAATATGTGATGATCAGAGTAAAACAAGTAAGCCCCCTGAGTTACTTCTAGCATCTTCCCAGCTACGTTAGGGAATATTTCTATTGTCTGACGAACCCCATATTTGTCTTGTGAATCCTATATCTCATAACTGTTGTTTTTTCCTTTCCTATATTTTTCATTGTAATATTTTTGATGTATTTTTTAAATTACTGAAAGTATAAATATTTATTTCAGCTTCCTTTAGAACTCAAACTCATTATTTATCTTGTAGTAGACCTGAATGCTTTTTCTTTGACCAATACTTATGTAGCCATATCTTCTGCAAGGTTAAAAGAGAGAAGCAGCCTTTCTCTCTTGTTGAGCTGGCTTTTCTGCACAAATTCTATGGTAGTTGCTTCTTTTTATACAGACACTGTTGCATCATTTAAGTGAACAAGTTACAATTGAGCAATCTTTTTTTTTCAGGTGTCTACTCATCAGTCATTGGTTAAGAAATACCTCTCAAGGCTTATGTCTAAATACAGCTGTAGCCAAGCAAGGACCTTGATTAACTTCCTTTGTTTTCTTAGTTTGAACAATACATTCTGTTATTCCATTTGGGTTTTGCAATGCCTTGGGTCTTAAACTACTACTGAATGGACTATTATTATCTTCAAAAACACCAGGAGCATGAGTACATCTTGTGAAGTTATTTATATTTATGCATGGAAAATGAAAAATGGAATTTTAATGTAAATGAGAATGGTGGTGTATAATTGTACTATCTCCCATTCTGTCCGGTTTTCACAATTGTGATGTCCTGGGGTGCAAAGGAATGAAAAATCATGATCTTGATTAGGAATTCTTTGCCTTTTCAAGAGAAATTTCAACTGATTTTTTTTTCTTTAAATTATAGTATTGTCTAGTTTATGTAATTTAATGTAGCCTGATTTGAGTCAGAAACATTAAGAAATCTTTGTCTTTGGTATTACAATTGCCAACTCATACACTTCAGCAGTCGTTTCCTGGAAGCTTGCTTTGGTCTACAGTAAGTAGACAGTATATATGACAAACATTGTTGTGGAAATACATGATCAAGCTGCTTGTTTATTCCAGATTTTGGAAAGGGAATCCTTTTGCATAATTTGATTTACAGATGTTCTCTCTGAGTAAAGCATTTCTGTCTTCCTATGTATTTGAATCAGTATTTTCTGCTTTTATCTAATGTGAAGAGACTCAGTGGTAGAGACATTGTGCATGCTTAGAGCCAGTGATATGCTCAGCTTTGTACAATACTCAACAGCAGACAATCACTGCCCTGGAGAGCTTAAAGTCTAAAAATATCTCAGCTAATGCTTCAGCTTTCTTCAGCCTTAACATTCTCAAGATTTTCTTATTGTTTTGTCTAATCTTAATACACCTCAATTTTAAACTCAACCAAAGCAAATCAGCTAGGTTCCTCTCTAGGAAAATAATCTAACAAAAGATAACAAATCAATTTTAACATTTGAAAATACATGTGGGTTCAATCCAGCATTCACTGAAGAAAGAAGACAGAATCCCATTGTTATGGACCTAAGTAACTTTAACCTTGCCTACTTGCTCCTAGCAATGCCAGCAAAGCATCTGCAAACACTCAGACTATATTACCTGTCTTCTCTGTGGCTGTTAGAGAGCAGGTTAGTTGTAGCAAACTGCTAGAGCTCTGGTTGTAAATGAGGTCATCTGGATAAGACAAGTGTCTGATTCTTTCATGAATGTATGTGTGTATTTTGAAGCCATGATGAAGTGCATTGTATCTCCAGCAAGCCTCATTTTAAAGTTTTGATGTGATTTTTTGCCACCAAGACTGTCAGCAGCAAGGTGAAGGTGAGTAAGATCTGCTAGTTTAATGCTAAGTAAACAGAAGGACAGTGAGAGATGACATCATGTGCTAATGGCAAAAGGACTAAAGGAAACCAAAGAAAAACCAAACTTTAACAGAAAGGCTTTGCAGTCCACTGGAGGCTGCCTCTTTATTTTGGTTGTGGGTATTGTGTTTGTGTCTTTGTGGTTTCTCCTTTGTAAGAGCAATATCAGCCAGCTCTGAATTGTGGTGTCTCAGATTCTTTCTAGGGATTAAACTACAGGTTTAAGTTTTGGGCTGGCATAAGGACCATCTGTTCAGTGTAGTCTGTAGGCAGAGTGGAGATACAGGTGTGTGAGCATACAGAATTCACTGTAAGAAGAGAAGGCAGAGAATATATTTTAACATCTTGTTAATTTTGGTTTGTTGTTGCTTGAAAGAGAGTGCTTCTAATGGATGAAATCATCATATCCTGTCCTATATGGATGGAAGGCGGTTTCTAGTTGTTCTTCAGACTGAACCGTGTGATGGCTTACAGGGTTAGTAAGAAATGGAGATATTCTCTGTCCCAAAACTACTGCTATACTGTGGTGGCAACAGCAGCTTAACATTTATCTGAAAGTGACCATTTAACTCTGTATATATAACTTTAATTTTCCCATCTCCTCGACATATACCTTGTACTGACACTTCTTCCTCTTCAGTTCCATTGTCATCCCATTAAGTCATTGTATGTAAAAAGTTGCCCTTTACTGTCCTGTCTAGTATGAACTTTATGCCACAAGCAACTGCAGGAGCCCTGCACACTTTTGTGTATTTCAGACTAAGCCCTATACCCATACTACCCCCACTTGACAAGGACTACTTCTATTGCACAAACCAGAGCCACTTCTCTGCCTTGACATGTTCCTGTATTACCAAGCTAGCTCTCATATCTTCTCTTACATTTCAATCTCCATCTCCTCCACTAAAATAGGGATGTCCTACATCTTAACCTTGTCATTCTTATTGTTTTGAAAGGTCTGAAGTTGTTACTTTGTTTACAAAAAATGTAGATCATGGTTCATTGATAGAAGAGAGAAAGAACCTAAGACTATCCCTGGGGGCTCAAATCCAAGTGAAGTGTTAATGGTTAGAAGGGAAAAAGGAGATAGTGGAAGGGTCACCAGCTACACTGCTACATAGAGGTAGCTTCTCTTCTCTTTCCTGCTCTATCGGATGTCAACATCAAAGATAGAATATCATAGATTCATAAGTCACAGAGGTCTCCTAGCTATTGAAGGTTGGACTAGACGATCCTAGAGGTCTTTTCCAACCTAAATGATTCTGTGATTCTATGACCTTAAGGCATACTTTGTATCTCTCAGGTACTGAGCTTACTGATCGCCCATCTGCAAGTACTTCAGTCTTTCTGTACTTTCTGTAAAGTGTTAGTGAATATTAGGAACCAGATGGAATGAATGTGTAGGACTTGCAACACTGTGGAACTCATCGAGAAAGAAAAATATACAAGGTTGTAAAAAATAGGCATCTTTGAAGAAGTCTTTTAAACTTCAAGTATCTTCAGGAGGAATGTGCCAGAAACCCCTACCTGAAACAACCATGGATTTGATTTGCTAAGAGACCAGATCCACACACTCAAGCAGGTTAAAATGAGAGAACTATGAAACTGAAATTGGCATATGTGTTCATCACATACTACTTTCACAGGCCTCCCTCTGACTGCAGATCTAGCTTAGCTGATCTTGTAGAACCCCCTTACTAATGAATGATAAGCATACTTCTGTCTGCTGCTGTTGCTCACAAGGGCCTGATCACCCCCTCTGGGCAGTGGGACACACAAGGGAAAGGAAGAGGCTAATAAATAGGCATGGGAAGGCTTCAAATCTACCCCAAACCATGACTGTAACTCATAATTCAGAGCCTTGCCTCTAGTGAGCACATCAAACACCACAAAATACAAAGAAGCAGATGGATTTTAGAACACTTCAGGTACCGAGAAATGAGAAAACAGCTTGTTACCCATCATCTTAGATGTGGCACTTTGAGACATGGTCTAGGGGTTAGGGGGAGGTTCAGCAAAGGTTGGACTAGATGATCCTAGAGGTCATTTCTAACCTAAATTATTCTATGATTCTGTGATCTCTTTCTCTCTGCTCCTCACAACTCCTTGGCCCTGTTAGATCTGCTGTCTGAGCTGCCCCTGCGAGCAGGCTATATCTTTCAGTTAAATTAACCTGTCGAATGATCCATGTTCCTTAATATAGTTCACCAGATTGTGCAGATGTAATCCAGATGGATGCATGATCCCAACTCTGCAAAGTTAACTGAAGAATGTGATATACATGCTGGCCTTATTCTTTTAGTCTGGTTTATGCTGGCTGCAGGAGAGTAGACCATTTCTGACCCAGCATAAAGCTAGAGCAGCACAGACAGACAGTACCTGAGGCAACATCAGGACTGCTAGGACAAAATTACCTATTTAGGGTTGTCTGAACCAATTTGAAGTGGCAGAGTGAGTTTCTACTAGTCTAATGCTCTGTGCTATGCAGCCACACAGTTTTGTACTTGATGATAGTTTTGCAGATGCCTTAAAAAACTGCTACATGCTTTCATACTTGATTTATCATCTCATGGTGCCACAGCATTGAAAAGCACAATTTTTTTTTCACTGAAGCAAGATAAGAAGCAATTTCTACTTTGCAATCAGCATAACTGGATTTGCCTATTAAAAGTGTTAAAAGCCAACCTACAAACAAAGGGACCAACAATCCTGTCTCATTCAATTTTATTTTTTTTAAGGTAGATGAAATGAAGCCTCAGGAAATGTGGAAGAATCATGAACTATTCCTTTACATTTATGTTAGTAAAGTTTCAAGTTTTCAAGATGTTTTCTTCTAGCTGTTGTAAGACAAAAAATGCAGCAATTTTTAAAAATGTAATTAATAATTTACATAAAGGATGACAGAAAATAGAACAAGGAACTCTAATCAGGCTCCATTTCTATTTTGGGGGAACATTATATTTGACACAATCCTATTTTCCTCCAACCTTTCAATTTTTGATGGGTGTCAGTCAAGTTATAATTGAGACCTAAGAATATTATTACTTTCCACCCCTTTTCTGTACTGCTTTTACGTGAAAGGAGGAAAACGTAGTAACTCAGGATGATGACTGCTTAATGAACTGTGTGATTATTAGAATAATTCATTATAAGCACATTGCAGCAGCAAAATGCATTTGGTGGATAAAGCTTTGTAGGAATAGTCTTTGACTTTTAACACTGCCATTAAAATAAAAGCATTTTGTTATCTTGTATCTTCTATTCACTCACCTTTCTACTGTATTTCTCAGCTATACTGTCATTCAGTCAGTGTAAGAGGTCAGGAGGGTGAATACAGAATAACACACAAGCAAATAAACTACCAGTTATATAAAATATAGGTGTCTAAATAAAGGAAAACAGTCCGGATTTCCTAAATAATCCACTTTAAGTTGCTATGATCAGTAGAAAAAACTCTTTGCATACTTTGAGAATGATTTATCAAGTATTGTTGCATTGTCTGGACCAACCATCTAGATGCCTATCCTTCTGCTCCTGAGGCACCTAGACCTAGACATACATTTATAATGCCAAACACAGATTAAATGTTATTTGTACAATTTAGCACTCAGCCCTGGGCAGCATGTAGCCCTTATAAACCTAAGGTGTCCTATGTGTGAGCTTAATGTATCTGAAAATGTGAGTTTCATCTTGCATCCCAGGAAAATGATTATCTTATAGCAAGAAACTGCTGTGCATCCAGTCCAGATCATATGTGGGATGAAATGTAGGGTATATGGGAGTACTGGGGAGAAGTAGGTGGTGTAAAGTTTGCTGGGATAGGGTTTCAAGAGAGCAGGCTCTCTGGAATGCCATACTGGTCCCTGATACCTGTTGTCTCTGGCATTGTACCTGGGCACTACCTGGAAGAGCTCTAGCTCATCCATATGTTATGCCCACTCTCCCAGCTGAACAGTAAAACAGCATTTTGGGCTAGCGGTCAAGCCTGTGTCATAGCCCTGTTTCATTTTCTAGTGTCGAGATCACCTGAGCACCTAATGGCAAATCTAGAAAGATGTTTATCAATGATGTCAAAACTCATGTGTTTAAAGGACTTTGAGACTCCTTCAAAGTTTCTGATTGGGTGCCTAATGTGTCAGAGTACTCAATATGCCTGCTCTGAGAATCATAGAATCATAGAATCACAGAATTACAGAATCACATAATCACAGAATCATAGAATCATAGAATCATAGAATGGTTTGAGTTGGAAGGGACTTAAAGATGATCTAGTTCCAACCCCTCTGCCATGGACAGGGACACCTTCTACTAGATCAGGTTACTCAAAGCCCCATCCAACCTAGTCTTGAACACATCCAGTGATGGGTCATCAACAATCTCCCAGGGCAACCTGTTCCAGTGACTTACCACCCTCATCATGTTTTCAGATACCTGATTATTTCCAAGTGACTTTAGTGATTTCTGAATTTACTAGTACATAGCCTATAAAAGGCTACACAAAACAATTGAGGAAGAAAGCCCAGATTTATTCACCATTCAAAAAATTATGTGGTACTATGTGTTCAGTCCATGAAAACATCGTAAAATAGGCAGTGAACATTGATAAATCATAGCTCAGCTGAGAAGGTTTAGGTAGATTGTCTTGGACCACTCTTCAATCTTAATGCTTTTGGTATTGCAAAGGATATTTTTAGGAATGTTTTTTTTCTGATGTTCCTATTCACAGTGACTAAAGTACTTCTTTCTTGTTAGAGTTGTATTGCAGCTGTCTGTTTGTCTTTTGTAGATGTGTGAATGGAAGAAGAGAAAGAATCTCAGAGAACTGAAGCTAGCCCTACCAGTTAAATTCATTGCATTTTTCAGGTATGCTTGCAGGCAATTTGAACACCTTTTAATCCAATCTAATGCATTGAAAACAGATTTTGTAATTTGGTGGTATTGAGGGGCTACTTCACAATTCTTTTTCTTAATCTTCCATCAAAGTGCAGCACTGGACAACAGTGGGACCTGGCAAACTGTAGCCACTCAATCCAGTTGTGCCCAGAGAGATGGAGAGCTGGGATGATTCTGCTGATCCATCCACATGGGCTTGTAAAACCTTCTTTCCCCTAACAAGACTTTCTGTTTTACACCTTCTCACCTATACACTAATGCCTTTGGGAGCCAAGTGTGAAACCGAGAGGAGAAATACACCTGTTTGCATAGTGATCTTTTAATGTTAATAGTGGGAAGTATTATGTAACACGACTATTGCAAACAACTGGAAGTTTAGCTTGGCAAATGGCAAGTGGCCTCTGCAGAATATTGTTCCTTGCATATGGAAATTCCCAGCATGACAGATTAAAAAGTTTAATATAACCGACACCTTGCTGGAAAAAAAGCAGCTCAGACAAAGCAAAATGGGGTTCTTAAAAAAATAGGTGTTCAGACATGGATCTAACAATGCTGAGGAATTTAAGTTGTTAATCCAAAAGCAGGGAGAATAAGGGAAGAATGAAACTTTTCACGTTCCCAACTTCTTCATTTCATCAGAACACTGCAGTGGTGAGTTTGGTTTCTTTATACATCAAAGGGTAGCTGTAACCAGTTCTGGAAGTGGGTGAACATGTGATCATTAAATGACTTTAAATATTAATTGTCCTATTTAAAAGTAACATTGGCAAAGAAAGAGATGCCTAATGAGAAGTAAAATTACATTATAAACACTATTCTGTAAAAATGGGACCTATTCGAGTGTTTTCTTTGAAGCCAGATGAGAACCGATCACTAGATCTGAGTATATTCCCAGGGTGCTATGAGAAAACTGAATTGTTTTCAGAATTGTTTGACAAACTTATTCCAAGACATGCAGTGTGCAAACGTAAAATGCATTTTTCCTGTCATTTGTCTGTGTTTATGAGTGAATACCATATGGACTTTGGTCTGAGTTTTGCTCATCTGAAACACTGGGAGAGGACTGCATGTTTCAGTTAACTATTTCCTGTCAAGCGGACAAAACATGTTCATCTTAAGGAAAAAAATGACAAAGTTATTTTAAGATAAACAAGCCTATGGTTGAAATTTCATTTCCTCAGTGTCTGGGGTATTTTTGTTGTTATTCACATCTGGATAAAAATGACAGATTAGGTATTGCAACTGTTAGCTTCAGTTTTTTTGCAGAGAAATAAAGACAGGCTTTGAATAGGAAGTATTTATGTAATTTCAAGGCTAAGCTAAGCTGAGCCTGAAGGCAGTGATCAACTTAAGGATTTGTCCTATAGTAGCATATGAATGTTGAAATGGGATGTATGTGCCTGATGATTGACACAGGGTCAGAAAAGGCTGTGTTCTGGGAAGGGATTCTGGAAATTGGTAAAAATGATAGAAAGCTTTTATAAAATTCCTCTGTCTTGCTGTTTAATTTTCCAGCAGTTAAGGAAAAAAAGATAGGAACATTCATGTAGATTGAACTGGATGGATGTGACTTTGCACAGCGTCCCCTCCCATACAGAGAACCAACTGCAAACTTTCCCATAGGAAACTAACATCAGTAAAAATACATTGTTTGGTTAATATAGGAAATTTGTCAATTCTCCCTCTTAGCCTTTTTTCAGATCTTTTTTTCTGGCATGTAACAACATTGGTTCAATGCTCAAAATGTTGCTTAAGGTCAAATCCTGCTGTTCTTGTGCCAAAAGACATTTAATCAAATGAATGTTGAATTTTATTATCTGTCTTTATTCAATTGTTTTTTTAGTTAAATATTCATTGACTTCAACAAGAGTTTATTTGGTAAGAGCTGAATTAAACTAAGTAGAAACATCAGGACCCATCGAAGATACTGACTTCTCCCACGTCCTTAGGGTTCAGTATACTGGAGTTCATTAAATCCTATAAAATGCAATGCTAAAAGTTGATGTATTATTAAGTAATGGTAAATGGAAAGTCACACAGATGCATCAGCTTACTTGTTGTCAGTTTCTACAATGCATAGTAAGAATATGTATGTAGCTTTTGGACAACCACTTATGATTGCAAAACTGTGGCAATATAAACTATTGGCAAGGAATTTGTAAAACTCAGTGCGCTGAGGGTGTCATGAGCTGAGCAGGTGGTGGAGGAACATGAAACTGGCTATTTGACGTGGTTCTCAGAGTTGTGCTTAATGTGTTGATGCAATTTGTAATTAAATTATCAAGTATGAAGGAGGAAGTCAGGAAGAAGTTAGACAGGGTTGTGTTTTAAATTCAATAGAGAGTAGGAGGAATGGAGAAGAAATTCCACTGCTAAGAATATAGACCTATTTCTATACTGAGATGGGCTTAGCAAAAGGGTAACTGTGGTAAAAAACCTGAGAAGGAAAGTCTGAATGTCAGATTGCTCTGAACATTTAAGTAAAGCAGTTGCAAGTATATTATCCTCTAGTCCACATGCACAAGGTCTCAACTGATCAGATGACAGTTCACAGCAATGAAGTCTACTCCTATACCTACCAAGATACTCATAGAAGAGTAGGGGCAGCAATGAAAGCATTGGCAGCATCATTTTACATCAAGAAATGGCTCCTCACACTTGGAAATGCTTCACTAGCCTGGAGAATTAGTTCTCCACATTATGTCTCTGTTGTATCTTAATTCTGATTAAGCATAACGTGTTGGTTTTTTTTTTCCTAAGGATAGCACTGTTAGAAGATATAGGGCCTCTTTGTCAAATTTTCTCCTAGTCTATGTACCATTTGTTGTTGTCTATGTATAGAGTATTTACATCAGTAGAAAAGTGTTGCTTCTTTACATAAAAAAGTAAACTGAATAGCTTTCCACTCCAGCTGAAAAGTTCTCAGAGATTTGGTCTCTTTCTAAAAATAGATCACTAAGGCCACATTATTTGTAGGAATACTTGGCTCTGTTCCATGAATGGATTCTAATTGTTATATATGATTTCTCTTCTTTGTGCTTTTCTCATCTAGGCTTTGAGTATCTTTACTGGTTGCTTTGTTTGAGACTTTTAGCAGATACAGACCAGAAAAATAAAATCGTGTGTTGTCCCAAGCAGATTCACTCCTAAACAAACTATTCCTCAAAGATTTCCAGAAGGCAGCAGCAGCTTTTTAAGAAGTAACAGCCTACAAAAATGTTATCTTTCACAGTTAAGCAGACATTGGTTGAAAGCTGTGCAAACAAGCCTCTGAATCCTTGTCTCTTCCAGTAACTGTTTTTTGGTGTGGGCTGATCTATAAATCAAAAGCGTTTGAAACAATGTAAAAGAAAATGTTTAAAGAAAATAAACACAAAAGGAAACATTTTTTTCTTCTGCCTCCTGCCGATCAGGATACCTTCAAAAGAAGCCAAAGGCATTACAGAGATGCAAAACTTGGTTATGAGGGAGGAGATTCAAGAGTGCCTGGTCCAAATTCCACTGAATTAGTGGCAAGTATCTCCTTGACCACAGCGAGTTTTGGATGAGATCCCATGCCCTGATTTTGGCAGTCAAGTTGGCTACCACTTCACACTTCATTTCAGTTTGCAGTAGGCAAGACATAAACTGGAGCAAAAGTAGGTTAAAAATAAAAAAGACACATTAGGTCTATGAGGACCCTGACAGGCTCTTTTATAAATAATATGTGGCTCTTTATGAAACCATATGTAACACTGGCAACATATAAACAGCCCAAATGGCTTAAAGACTTTGGTGTAGCATTGATGTGAGAGACACTAAAGCAAGGTGACAGTTATTAATGCCCTGCCAGTACTGCAAGATAATAGAGCCACAGGTATTTTAAACCAGACAGATTAAATTGGATCTTATTCTGTTGCTGGTGTCAGTTGCAAAACTCCTGGAGAACTCAACAGTGAGAGGACCCAGGCAGAAGTGATGAGGGAAATTCATTTTCTCTGAAGGGAGAAGAGCTATCTCTGAACAGTCTCACTACCTGATGCTGACTAGTATCATCCACCTTTGTGTTTCTAACAGTTGACATTAGTATGCAGTAATAAAAGTACTGCCCACCCAGGGAACATAAATGCTGGAGCACAGCTGGAAGTGAATTCTATGTTTAAGAATACCAGCAACAAATAAAAGTGTTTTTTGCCAGAAGCCACTTTGAAGGAAAAATAAATAAATGGCTAAATTGCTCTGGCCATTCTTTTTAAATTAGATGAAGCTGATTATTTTGGAAAAAAAATTAAAACCAGTAGGGTCATTTAAGCAGCTGTAGTTTTATTGCTTTAAAACAATAACAATATAAGAAGAGATAAAGGATAAGGCTGGATCAGATGATGTTAGTCGTTGATTCCAGGTTTTTTTTTCCTTCAGTGCATACAAGTACTGACACTCATAGTATCATCTAAAGAGAGTATAAGAAGTGTGTTAGTCTGTTATTGGCAATTAATTATTGACTAGCTTGCCTACAAGGAAAACTGCTTCTCTGAAAAAATGGCTCAAGCTTATCATTTGCCTTCAATGACAGTGTTGCTCATGGCAAAGCAAGCCCAATGCAGCCATCTAGTATCCCTGAGATCTGGGAGGAGAACAGATTTTGTCCCTAAAGATTTCTTTTGTAATATTTTTATTAGCATTCAACAGCAGAAATGGTACATACTTTTGATGAGTGCTAAAATGTCCAATCAGGATCAAGGCTACAATGTGTGTGTGTGTCACTGCCAGGTAGTGCTTGGGCCTGCATTTTTAAATCTTGTCCTAGTCAATGCCTGCCTGCCTGTGTTACAGAAATCTTATTCACTCTTGGGCTCCCTTTTACAGTGAAGCAACTGCAGCTCTTCTAAATCAAACCCAGGTACTGTTTTGGGGGAAGCTTACTCCTGGGACCCCTACAAATAAGCACTATGATTGAGACTGCACAACCCTGCATTTGCACAGTCTTCCAGGAGACTTTATATTCTCCAGAGCACGCAGAGTATCTCCTGTGTTTCGTGATACAAAAGCATAATGCTGATATGCCTTAACACAGTCCTCACACTGTCTCAGACACTTTTAACTGATTAAAATACACAGAAAATAATTGTGTCTTATGGTCTGAGGATACCACACATGGCCCAGGAGAGACTCAGGAAAACTCAGTGCTATGGAGTGTGGATGCAGTCAGTGGTCTTCTCCTCTTGGTGCAAAAGCATTTAGCATGGGAAATATTTACCTAGCCAAAGTGCATGTCAAACATGGCTAAAATGAATCTGTGTATGAAAAATTATGATTAACCCAATCAACTATTCAGTTTATTTTTCAGGACTACCTGATTATAGCAGCTGATGCAAGCAGTTTGGAGGGCATTAGATCATGAGGTTCCACAGACCTCAATCTCTTGGAAATTCTATATTGTAATTCTCAATCTATTAAAGAAAAAGTGCCAGGACACTGCTAGTTGAGATAGGGGCATTAAGTATGCCATTCTATCAACATTTTCAAAACTACATATCTCAGTAATTTTTTATTTTATGTCTCCAAACAACAAATGTCGTATAGTGAATAGTGAAAGCATAGGAAAGAGATTTAATTTGGTTTCTACATAAGTGAAAGAAAAAGGCCTTTTGGAATCTTACTTGTAGTCAAAGAGGCTGCACATTTTGACCATCAGGCCTCCTCAGAGGTCTGTGCTCCTGTAATATATGTATCCTGCAGGGTGGGTTATTTTCTGGGTCATATTTCAGTGTGATATAGCTTTTAAGGCAGGCTAAGGAAGGACAGAAATGTCCTGGTTCAAAGAGACATTTCTAACAGTTGCAGAGAAACTCTATACAAAGTATTTTGTCAAGTTATTGATAAGAACAAAGGACCCTGCTCTCCAGAAGTATTGCAATGAGACATCTCTAGTCACTGACAAAAGGATCCCCACAAAGCAAGGAAATCATCTCAGTCCTTAAATGTGATGGTGGATTTTCATAGGGGATTTTAGGAGCCCCTGAGGGTCTCTTCCACCACGTCAGTGGTGCAGTTCAGCTGCACCTGCATCCCATTAAGATTGCTCTTTATATTCTAGATGGCAGGCCACCAAGGTTAAATTTGATTCAAGGATCCTTACCACAGCAGAGCTCAGTACATTTTAGAAGCTGAACAGAAGTAAATTTTGCATGATAGATAATAAAGAGGAAGAACAAAGCTAAAAAACTATGTATTGGGGGTGTCCACCAGCCAGGCATATTTCTAAAAGATAGAAATACTAATAAATTATTTTCTGGATTTTAGTATGTCACACTTTCCCTGTTCGTAAATTTGTATAATGAAATGCTGAAACAATCAAGAAGTTTTCGGCTGAAATACGTAAGTCTCTTTAAGAGCAGAAAAGCTAACCCAGTGACCTCTCTTGAGCTGTTAAAACTAAATCTTATATCTTCAAAAGTTGTTTACATGCTTCATATCTACAAGCCAGAAAGCATAACCCACAGAGCTGGACTTGTCCCCATGACCCACTGACTTTTTGACATCTTGAGGTCATGCATCCAAAGCATGCACAAGCAGGAAACACAAGGCTTCTTCCAACCACATCCTGGTGTGTCTGTAGTGTAAATTAGAGCTGTGAGAGCTCTGGGAAAATTCATCTGGCAAGCATGCAATGTTTTTTTTTCCTTTTTCTTATAAATTGTGCTAAAGGGTTTGAGCTTAGTCTGAGCCTAATTAAAATTAATGAGAGTTAAGTGTAAAGGAAAAACCAGAGATCACCCATAAATGATTGGTAGTAGGGAGGAAAACCTGTATATTGAGAAGACGCCTAGCAGGAACCTCCTGGACCTCAGGACTGATGTAAGCGATAAGATGTGAGACAAAGTTGAGGGAACATTTATTAGAATTGCAATGCAGTGATGTAAGAGTGACAAATACTAGCCAAAGAGCTGATCATCTTCATCATTCAGGATAGGATAAGCACACATTCTTGTTTGCAGAATGGGACTTATGAGAATATCTTTTTTTGATGGGACTACAGACATCAGAATTCTCATTCCTAAAAGAACCCAGCTTCTCTTCTTTTACTTATCTCGTAATTTACTTACCTAACAACTGAATTAATTCTTTGCCAGCCATATCCCTGTTATGTCTGCCAAAGCTGCAAGGAGTTACTCAGATGTGACTGATCCCTGCTGGGAAAGTGTCTCAGATTGCTCTCATCTTTTATTAGGTTTATGTGAAGAAAAAGCAAACAAGAAAAATGAGATTTAAAGGAAAAAGTAGAATGTGTAAAGGCATTCTACAAGCATCTGGCTTCAGGATAGTCAGCTAAGATTTGAAGAAAGTAAATTATCTTATCCTATGTGATTCTTATTCCAGATCCATCTTAAAAATGGGTCTGAAGTTTTGAGGTGCTCATCTGAAGATGAGGCCACTGAACGTTGTGCTACATGGCAGAATGTCAAGTGAGTATCATGGAAGGACAGAAGCAATGTGATGCTTAAAAAAAGGAAATTGCTGAGCTCCATTCCCACATGAATGAAACGAAATCAGATAAAACCATATTTCCTGCTCTGGCATCACGGACGTGTGATAACATTAAGTCTTTGATAGACATATATAAAATTCTGCTCAAAGTATACAGTATACCCAACTGCCTTCCTTCCCCAGTCACTGAGAAATGGAAGACTGGTGTTTTCTGAATGGCATAAATGAGAAAGTATTGGTACAATTGAGATAACAATTAATTAGGTTAGAAAAAGAGAAAGGAATTGATATATAGAAGCTATAAGTTCAAACATTCCCCCAGTAAACAGCTTGGTAAGAAGAAATTATGCAACAGCATTTTTAGATTTGTATACAAAGCAAGAGCAGGTGCAAGTCTAGCTTAAGAAACAAAACGCAAATTCTGCATCTTTGAAAATTCTAAGTGCTACAGTACCCAAGCACCCAACTGTTCAGGTCTTGAAGATCTCAGTTGGACAGGTCATAACATTTATGAACAGTTGATATGGAATGAAGGTGGTCAGCAACATTCGAGACTAATGCTAACATTCAATGCGGCATGAAATCTCCAACTGACAAGAGCAAAATGTCAAACTGGGCAGAATGTGATGAGGCACAGAGAACATGAGTTCAATAATAAAGAACGTTGACTCATGAGATCAGGAAAATAAAGACGATCGTCTCAGCCTTAGTACATCCCATCACAGACAGTCTATTCATACAACATTTCTTTTGACCTTGTGGCAGTTCAGCAAATGTTAGTGGAATCCACATACCTCTTTTTGACTACTCTGAAGGACTGCCATGTATAATAAAGGAATGTTGCAAGCTGACATTCTGAGTTCATTCTCTGATTTGATGCAATACATAAAATTTCCATCAGCTGCACATCAGTAATGCCATAACTATTCCAAGATGTTACTTTATGTGTCTTAGCTTTGTTTTATTTTTCAGAAGATTGATGAGAGGCGTTTGACTGACGTCATTCAAGAC
The DNA here is from genome assembly GCA_033124195.1 of Coracias cyanogaster. Taxonomy (NCBI): domain Eukaryota; kingdom Metazoa; phylum Chordata; class Aves; order Coraciiformes; family Coraciidae; genus Coracias; species Coracias cyanogaster. Next base: position 128,141 of record JAVSBS010024222.1, read on the forward strand.
ATGCTGTAAACACTGCTTATTTTAATATTAAAATTCCATAATGCAGCTCTGTCCAGATGTTATTTATTAGAAATAGTGGGTTGTTTTCTTTATTTTTGCATTTTTATTTGGCAGTCCTTATGGACTTTCCTGTAAGTAAAAAGAAAAATTCGCACACCTTAAAATCAGAGACGTCTGGTATAACTGCATTCAGTTTAGTGCAGAGGGGTTATACAATGGATGAATGAGTGCCTCTAAATACGAGCTGATCCAGAAACCCTCCGTGTATGAACCCCTCAGAGCCAGACAGCCAGTGTGTCAGTGACAGTCCGGAAAAACCCTTTCCCTGGCTATATCTAGAGCTCACACAAGTCTAACACTGCAGTACCTGCAGATTACAGGATTCAAGAAACTTGGAGGCAATAAAGAGGCCATGAAAATTGAAAGTTATTTAAAGACTTCTGAGTAAGATTTTTTTTCTCCTTGACAGATGAATTAAAGAAAGCTTATAGCAAGGCAGACCTGAGCAAAGTTTATCACTGTAAGGAAGTTTTGCTAGTGACAAATACATGAATAATAAGAAAGGCTTTTTTAGGTAAGTTGTTTGATCCTCAAGGGGTATAAAGGGTACATCAAACATATTTCAGCTTTCCAGTGGTCACTGGTTTTGGTTTTATCTTTGTGTTAGAGAAAAAGTCAGGAAGCTAATTCTTTCATAGGACACTTTAACAGTAAAAATGAACTGGGATCTGTAGTTTCTTGGCTGGCTTGTGATTCCTACTCACTGGAAGCAGATAAGTCTGAGACTTTTTAAAATTACATTGAAGAGACATAAACATCAAGCACGGTGCTGTCAAATGCCAGGAAATACGAACTGAAGACTGACTGCCCGTTAAAACAAAACAAATATTTCCATCAGGAAAACTGGCAAAACCGTTTAGGAAACATGATGCAATTAACAGTTGCATATGAATGGTTTACAAGTGATGTATGGTGAAGTTAATCAGTTCTCTGAATTTGCTTGCGATTTTGGAAGTCAGGTCACATACCTTCTTGGTAGGTAGTGGGTGAGTATCTCAGCAATGATTGCATTTCCTGGAGCGTGCCACCACATTCACTGCAATATAGCACAAATGTGAAAGAGGACTATTATCAGACTCAAATCAGTAACTCCTGTGGGTGGAACCATTACAAAAATGAGTAATTTAACACTTTGCATCATTACTACATGTCCAGCTTTGCTGTCCAGTCAGTTTCTTTGTTACAATCCACTATTATTTGCTGGTTTGGGCAGAAACTGTACTTCCATCAGCTGGACATCTATGATTAGGGGTACATTTACATCTTCCATAGCATGTTGCAAAATGCTTAGCCCTTCAGCTTTTACTACTGTTTGCAGAGCTGCACTTATGAATCTAATTGTTGTAATGAGCCAAGTCAGAAACAACACACCCTCTTAAATGATTACTGATCTCAGGCCAAAGCAGGATATATTAAAAACCCCTAGAATAGCTGTTTTACTGCTTTTCGTAGGATCATCTGATTTACTTTAATACCTTATTTCCATTATAGCTGAGCACTTATAATTGATGCCACTTTTTTCTGGCTCAAATGAAATTATGTGATTTAAAAAAAAAATAAATAAAAAAAATTGATGTTTCTGGTTTCTGTCTTCCTACAGCTCATTTAGCTTGCATTTTTTTTTCCCCCTTGCCTTTCCTTTTCCTATAAAGTGTATTTCTTCCTTCTACTCTTGTATTGGCAGTTCCCTCCAGGACTGTCATTCTCAGATTTAACGCCAAAAGTGTATGTATGTTCTGTATTTAAGTGTGTCTATGATCCATTCTTCCTTTTGCTTGCTGCATGTGCTGTCAGAGAAGGCAATCCTTGCAGTTATGGCCACGGGACTAATGCTTAACAGTCTGTACCCTTGTACATGCCAGTCTTCCTCCAGCAGCTCAACCCACCTACTGACATGAGAATGCTGACATGAGAATTGGTCTCAGTGCTGGTAAACATGCTTACTTTGCTGACAAATCTGTTGTTTTGCAAAGGGATTTTTGAAGTTCACAGATTTGTTTTGCTCTTCCTGCATCATGCCAAAGGTAATAAAGAAGAAGTCCAACAGAAGAGCTAATTGTGACCAGTACCAATTATCTACAAAGGAAGGTATGGTGCTTAGTCCACCATTTTCATGTCTGGAAGTATCACTCTAAAAGAAGCATCTCCATGAAAGAATAGCTGCTACAGAGCAGCTGTTCCCCAGTTTATCAAAGACAACTGGGGAATGAATAAACAGTGAAGGAAAAGGAGGAGAAACTTCTTCACAGCATGCCAGTTAGTGGAGCTGAGGATCTGCATCAGGAGACAGACCTTGCAGAAGATATTAGGTTCAAGTGGAACTAGTTCTCTTTATTTTATCAAGTTAAAATAATTTTTTACATCCCCATCTCCTGGAGACATGTAATTACAGATGCCTTTGTGCACTAATTCTGTGCTTGAACAAGTCTGAGACTCAATGTCCGGAGCATTATAAACACTATGACCCTTAAACAGATGATCTTGTCAGCATCTCTGAAATCCTTGGAAAAAGAAAGTAATCTTCTCTTCGCAGTGAAATTTCAGTGGCAGTGAGTTACAAGGGCAAGTCTATCTCCCCCGCCCCTAGGTGAGACAGACTGATCACACAGAAATATGTCTCTGAAGGAATAATATCCTCCTTTCCCACTGAGAAAAGATAGCTTCAGTCACACTACATTGCATCTTTTCAAGGATTACACTTCAATAGGACAAGATAATGGTCCAGCAAGATCCCAGCACAGAGGTGTGATGAGCAGTGAAGTGTTCCAGCAACCTGCATCTGTGTCCGTTCCTGGCACCACAGTAGTTGGGAGAAGAGGAGTCCTAAGCTGTATCCCTGCACACAGCTCTGGGCCAGAATCACTGTGGGGCTATTCCTGAGAGGAGAATTTCAATTTGCATTAGAAACAAAATATTTCAATTTTCCTTTAGATAAATCCTACCCTTAATGGATATTGATGTGACCCTTATATAGAGAAAAAAGTTTTGGCAAAACCAGGATGTTGAGCTGAGTTTTCAAGATGATTCAATTGGCTTTTCTGAAAAAGAAAAAAAAAAAAGTGAGCAAAAATTTTGAAAGTAGATGAGATTCTGGCTTTTTAAAATGAAAATGAAATGTCTCATAAATGTATTTACAGAATTTGAAATGGAGACTTGACAGTCATGTTCAATCTAAAGCTTTTTATTTTTTTATTTTTTTGTGAATATTTTCTTGAAGTGTATATTCTTTGGGGCCAAAAGAAAATGTTACAAAGATCAGGCCCACAAGCAAAAATCAGTTATTTATGCTATTTCACTATTCATTTCACAAGTCGGACTGACAGCATTGTGAGCACAAAACATTACTAGGTGGGACAATATTGCACTAGTCTATATTATCTCCCAGACCATTCCTTTATTCTCTAGTATCCCCTCTTCCCCCATGACCCTTTCGCTCTTTCTTGGCCACCTCCCAAAATAATTCTCTTCTGTTTTCTTTTTTTGCTGACAGCTTCCATTTAAAAGACCTTGGTTTCTGCCCCTTTGTATTCATTACAGAATATAAATCAGGAGATCTCCGATTAGCTTGCTTCCTTGTTTTTTTTAGCCAGGATGATGTCAGTACAGCTTAGGGAATGAAGTTTATTGGTTACATTGTGGGTTCTTTGCTACCCAAGTCAAGAGAAACCCAATGTTCAAAAGAGTGTGGAAGCTTGATGTAAACAACTATAATTTATATTGCTTTGAATCACGGCAAGAAAGAAAATTTGCATGCTAGATGTGAATGTGTTTTGTGATCAGACATTGGTTTAAGCCCAAAGGAAGAAGTAAAACTTAGTTAAAATGTTACAGCTCTCCTTTTGTTCTGCAGGAGCCAGCCTCTGGTGTATTTAGTGACTCATTTTTTGATAGGTGTGTTTAGCAATACTCTCAGAACTATTACTTAAAACATTGCCTTGGCAAAGGTGAACTCTCTTTCCTAATAAAAAAATGGTCAACTTATTTAAGATTCACAAGACTCACAAACCCTCACAAGGTTTTAATGTTGCCACAAAGACTGGCTGTTTGTTTCCACATCACAGCAGAGTGCCTGGTGGCATTTAGGTTCCTACAAAAATGGGAAGATAGCTTGAGAGTATTCTCAATACTTTTTCTTATCCATGCTATACAGTTTCTTTTATGCAGCACACATATTAACATTAGCCAAAATAGCGATAGTGTTTAATGACAAGGCTAACCTTTATCATCTGACAAGTCTGATTTGCTGTTTGGAGTCAAAATCACGTTCCATTAGGAAACGTCACATCAAGTCATATCCCCATTGCTCTGTTTATTTATTGAGAAAGCACGCTTTCACCTTATTTCTCAATCCATTCTGATCTGCATATCTTTAAATTAAATACTTTTACAGTGAAGCAGCATTTCCCCAAATACAAAATAAAATTTCTTTCCTCTCAGAGCAGTGTCAACTACTGGCTCTCAAACTCAGTTTTAAATCAGTTATTCTCAGCCTTGTTTGCATCAGTTCAGGGTCTCATCCAAGGCCCTGAAAAAGGTAATTTCTCTTTCTTAGGCTTTCCCCCAAGTCCTGCTACAAGCCACCACACTGAAGGAGGGCTGTTTTTTGCAGGGCTGGGGGTTAGACCGTCTTGGTGCCTGAGGTATGCCTATGCGTAACCCACCAGGTGGGGACCTCTGTGCACTTGTGAGGTCTCCTCTACAGTCCAACCCCAGTGGGCAGGTGGAACAGCTGTGAACACCCGTGAACACCCATCTCTCTTGAAAAAGCTCCTGTGGCCCCATACACATTTTCTGGCAAAAAAATAGCAAATTACAGACAAATAAAGCAAAACAAATCCATGACAGTGAATTATAGCAAACACCTTCTGACATGCAGCAATTTACTTAACACACCTTGAAATGATGAGCTGTTGCAGTGAGCTCTCACACACTATACTCAGAAAGGACTCTAAGCCCCCTTGCTGGGGCTGTGCTCTGTGCAGAGCTTTTACACTAAACATGGTAGGGCGTGAAGATGACTTGCTCTTGGCTGGAGACCTTGAAATTTGCATTTCAGCTCTGAGATTCTGTGAACATTTTAGTAAAGAGGCAACGATAAAATAATATTCAGTGACCTTTCATTTTGCTGGTAGTTCTTAGAACTCCTGTCATTTGGAAACGCAGTGAAAATCCATATATAATATTATATTATATTATATTATATTATATTATATTATATTATCTTTACTGCTTGAATCAGGCCAAATTGAAATCTTATGCTTTTTTTCCCCTGAAAATAATAATTCCCCTCTGAGACCTAACTCTGAAGATTTCTGAAACTGACTTACTTTTCTGGGCCAAGACACCTCTAAGAATAAAGTTTAATGTAACTAATGTCTGCCTGACTTTCTTGAATGTCTAGAAGAAATTTTGGGAGTACAAGAAACACTTGATGATTCAGCTCTGAAAGGCATCACGTATTTCCCTCTAGTTTAAGAGCACAAAAAATTAGAGGACTGCACAGAAGACGGGACATAGGAGGATAATTAAATCCCACCTTACAGTGAGTCATTCTAATCACTTCCTATCAGGCAACCAAGAAAGTTACCACAGAATTGGTTAACCAAAGTAAAGAGAAATCAAGTCTTACTCAAGCCTGAATTTTAAAGCAAGCTTGCATAATAGCACACACAAAAATTTATACATTCTGTGTGGCTAGTCCTGCCTGCAACACACTACAGGTCAGGACAACTTCACTTTGCTGAGGTCTCATCCAAAATCCTCAGTCGAAGGATGCAATTGAAAATTTGGGGTGTAAAGGTCTGAGGGGTTTCCTGGCTAGAGGATACCAGCTCCTGTAGGCTACTGGTTTCAAATGGCCTCAGGTTGGTATGGAAATGGAAATCGCTAACATACTGTCCAAAACCTACCACCTGTGGAAATATCTACATGACTGCTGACTGGCCTGGCAGTCTGAATTGCTCCTGCAGTTAGGGTTCAGATCCTTGTGGGGTAAGGACAGAGTACGCAGGCAGGCCAGGGGAGGGTAAACTTACTCTGCATCTTCCTGTGTTGGAAACCTATTCTGCAACCTTCCTCTTCCTCTGCCACCAGGCTGACACCTCCCCTGGGCATACAGACATGTATGCCAAGAACTATGTGAATCTGGAAATGTCAACAAACACAAGGGCTCTTAAACTCCGCGGTTTATAGGTTAGTCTGTTGAAAACATGCTTCTTGGAGATTAAAGGCTTAAACTACCTATGTTGCCAGAAAAGCTATCCAAGAGTTTTCTAAATGAAACACAAATTCCTCTCACTGTAATTACTGTGGTCAATTATGCAAAATCCAGCAAATAGCTTCTCTGTAAACAAACATTTTGTTAGTGAGATTAAAGGTCATCACAACTAATAAATAGGGATGAATAAAATCAGAACTTAGCCAGAAATTTCATCCTTTCTAGTTAAATTTTAAAGTGAGTACTTGTGCAAGCAGAAGCAACTCTTTTTTGGTAACACCTGAATTTTCTCAGAAGATTACTCAAATTTCAATATATCAGGACAAATTGTTTAATCTAAGTGATAAGAAGAATATGAGTAGAAGAACATGATGCCAGATCATTAAATAAAAAACACACTATAAAAATGCACGATCACAGACTGGAGTGAGGTTACTTTTCTCACCTTTTTCCATCTAGAATTTCTTTTTAAATGAAATAGAAAAACGGCTTCTGAAAATTGTAATAACAATACTTATTACACATCATCATACCAATTGGAAACTCTCACCAGAGTTTCCTGCCCCAAAGATCTTAAATATACAGCAGAACTCACATCAGACATTACTATCTAGCACAGCATCAGTTAAAATACTGAATTCAGCTTTGACTTTAGGTTAAAAGTTGAAAAGTTGTTAAAAATGTTAATTAGAACAGTTAATTTCTCCGGTTAGCTATGCAATTTAGAGAAAAATTACCTCTGTTACCAAGCCACTGGCTCCCAAATAAAAGGTTCCAATTCCTGCATCAGACTGTTCCAACTGGCACTTAAACATGTAAAACAGTTACTTAAACTTCTGAATTGCAAGCTGTATGTCGTGTCTGAAAGATTAATAACTCAGTAAGCAGATAAAGTCAAAATAATATTTCTCTTTTCTTTTAAACCTTTTAAAATATTTTACCCTTGAATTTTTTTAGTTCTCCCAAAAATGAGGGTGCCCAGATGTCTAGGCTATGCTGTTTTCTGATTCATATTATAATTCTCTATAATGAGTACTTTGCACTTATTTGGAACACCAAACATGCACTGGAGTGTTTTAATACTGTAGGTGGTTCTGAGCTCATGATTTAGAAGACCCTCAAAAATACCATTGAGGCTGTATGGTTTTACGGCAATAGGTAATAAGAAATCAATCTGCAGCCAGAACTGTGCACGCCTCAGACTGTCTTCTCAAATGAAATTCTGAAGTTAAAGCTTTCTGTCACCCTCTTTGTGGCAGTCCTGGTTTTACTCGTTAGGTCCTTGTACCCTTGCTGTTCGCTGCACTCCACATTCCCACCTTTGCTGAAGCTCCCCTGTGTGCCGTATCCACTGGGGAAGGGATTAGCATTCCAAGCTAGCTCAAAGAGGTGGAGCAAACAAAAAAATAGTTAGCATTGACACTAGCTTCGTTTGACATGCTTGGAATAGTTTACTTTGGCCATGTAGATAAGAAAATAACCTACCAGGTAGTGCACAGAGTATAATAAAGTGATTGCAGAAACAATTGAGTTTCTAATTAAAGGCAATAAGACAATATCACTGTGAAAGGAGAGCGAGATTCAAGAAGGTGAGTTCATGTGAAAAAATATTGGGTGTGGATCCCAGTACAATTTTGTATTTTGGACGCGGAAATGTTAAAGTTATTTTGCATACTTACCAGAGTGTTGTGTATGGCATATTGCCATTGCTAAACCAAACAGCATAGTAATAAAACATCTTTCCATGTTGGAAGAGGAAGTAGGAGATTAGTTTATAAGAAATAGATTGCATAAAACTATGAGAGAAATCCCAAGGGCCTCAAAAGTGTAACACACTGGGGAGAGCTTGTTTTATACAGCTTTTAGGTTGAACTAAACAATATGAGTACACATAATGTGTTTTCTTAAGGAGGCTTGCAATGCATTTTATTTGGTTTTCTCATGAATTGAAAAACAGGTCTCTAGTGCTATATATTGTAACCTTTTAGATTATATTGCCCCAGTTTTCATGGTTTATTCATACTTTGTGTTTGGAGTTTGGTTCGGGATTTTTGCCTTTTTTTTTTTTCACTGTCTCTCAACAGAAATATCTCTGTTGTTATAAGATTATATTAGCCAGTGCCTTCATGGTATTATTTGTTAATTATGGCTTTATAGCCTGTGTGCAAATTTCTTCACAAAGATTTATTTTGTGGTCCCAGTGAATCACTTCTTATGCATTAAAAGAAAAGTGCTAGGGCAAGATATGTTGTGATTTCAGTTTGCAGTTGATAACCTGGACCTGAGGTAGAATATGTGCCGTGCTTTAAATGAAAGAGTCCACTCTTATGAATCTGAGAAATGTGGCATGAGTTAAAAGGATACCGACAGACATGTAGACTAAGCAGTGACCTGAACTACAGTTTAAGGACTTTTCTTCATTTAACATAAGCTGCATAGCCCAAGAGCCATCTGTCATGTGAGCTCAGTGAAAGTTTCTTTCACCAATCTCTTTTCTTTTTCTTTTTTTTTTTTCCCTATGTTGTGTTAATAGGCAGATTTAGTGAAATCAAAATATTTCAAGAATGCATTTTGCCAAATCTTTCCTTAACAAATGTAAACATTCCAAAAATTCCCTGTGACTGACTTTGGCACATTTAAAAAATTATGTGCTGTCATTTGGGAGCTAGAGTGATTTCTGATTTCAGCAAGACTTTACATTTTATTTATTGAGATTAGAAAAAAATATAGCTCCAAACTCAAACCAAGATGCACTGATTTTCTGGGCTCCAAGGGGTTTCACAGGAACTTATTTTTTTATTTGTTAAATTAAAAAAAAATAAATAAATTAGGCTTTCCTATGTGTGAACATCCAGTAAGCCAAAGGAATGATGTTTTCATCCTGCTTGACAACCAATTAACAGTTTCACTTCCCCTTCCTTCACATGAGTAAGCATGAAATGTAGGTGTCAGATCGAAGGAGTTTCTTCTGAGCACTCCGTGACATGACCATGAGCTAATTGACCTTGAAAACAAGAGCCTTTGACAAGATGGTGACATAGCTGTGGAAATCTTCTCATGTTGGTGAGACATTTGCATACAAGTATGGGCAGATGTGGTAGTGGCTACTTTTTCTGGGAAGCCCTTTACAAATGTGTTAATTGATGATTGCAGATTGACAAAATTATATTTTTGAATTTTTTCTTCCCCTTGATTTCAGTAGCTGCTGCTTCTCCGCTCCACACCACCCCTCTCAAAAAAAAAAGCCAAATTACAAAAGGTTAAAGTTATGCTAGTCTTCCATGCCATGGATAAAATCCAAGCCCCTCCCATACAACTTCAAAGGGGCCATTTGCAGTGGAATGAGTGTCATTTGGAGGTGGAAGCAGGAAGCTATTTGTGTGATAGGCATGACTTAAATGAGCCAAGGAAGGGAGACCTGAGGACTGGTGCAGAAGTGTTTCCACCTATGGGAGCACACAGGTTATTTCAGTTGCTGGGTTGCAGCAGACAGTTGCAGGGCACTTGCTACCATCTGAGAAGGAAGCTAGCTTCTCTTGGTCTCTGTTCCTTCCTGCCCTGCAACCCCCATTAAGCACTGAGAATGGGCACAAAGGCTGATGTTCAGCATTTGATAGCAGGCAAGAGGCCATCACAATAAAAGCAGGAGTAACCCAAAGTTCTCTTCTCTCTGGAAAATCTGACTTCACCTCCTGCTCTAGATCATATGATTCTGACATAAGCCACAGAACCTCACTTGCTCTTGCTGTAGCTTAATGAGCAGAGAAGAAAAATGTGTTTCCTTCCCACTGTGAAATGGACCTTTACTTTCATAAAGACAGAAAGACGTAATCCTGTGGCATTCATTGCTATGTGCAAAAAAGCTCACTGTATGCCTTTTCTTGGTCCTCTCTGTTATCTTTGTGTGCAGATTTTTGGGGTGTAAGTTATTAAATTTTTGCTTGCCTTGGATTCCTGCAGGCCTCATTTGGATACAATACATACTTGCCTTACTTCTGTTCCTGTAGACAGTGATGTATTTGATCTGCTGGCCTGAGATATGCATTTCTTTCAGGAACTCTAAGGTAAACACTGGAAGTAGTTTATAGCTGCAAATCAGCATCCAATGGCAATGATGATTTAAGGCTATGAAGAAGTGACATTAAAAACCCCCCTCCACTCCAACCCAGAGTCTTAAGGTGGTTCTCTATTTGCTTCTTACAGCTACAATTAGAAATACTGTAAAAGGAGCTTCTGGTTTTCTTCATATATTTTTCTTTCTTCACTTTTGGTCAAGCACAAGGAAGTACTTTTCTGCTGTGCTGACTTTTTTTTCTTCCCAGCAGACCTGGAGCTGAAACAGAGCCTTGCTGACAGGATTTAATATGAGGAAGTTTTGCAACATGGTTTACAGCTGGTGTAAAAGTTATTGGTGAATGTCAGAAGGTAACTGCTGTGATAAACTGGTTAGGTATTGTAGGGCATATTGTCTGAACAAGATGCTTTTCCCCCAAAGAAAGACTTCATTTTATGCAGAAGTCTTTCAAAGCTTCCACGTTAATGGTTAAAATCTACCATTTGGTGAGCAGGGTGGCAGACACACAATCCTTGAGAATTGTATTCTATTTCCAGAGGCCAGCTTCAAACAAAAAGTAATGAATCATTTATTTTTGCTAAATAAAATTTAGTAATAATAAACTAAAATGTAACAAAAATTTATTTTCTAAATAAATTAGTCCACCATCTGAAAAAAATCTGAAATACTTAATAGAGTGACATTGAGCAATGAGAAAGAAGGGTGTTGTGTTTTGTTTTGTTTTGTTTTGTTTTTGAAAAGATTTGGAGAGTGAAACCTACTTTTGTACATCTTGTCAGCACATTTCACTGTAGTTGGCAGTTTGGCAACATATAAAAAAATATATGTTTTAGCTGGCAAGGCTGCTCACTGTATTGGACTGAGCAGTGATCTGAGCATCTGGATACCTGGAGTTTATTCCCAGCTATGCCACCATATGACTCTGAGCAAGCATCTCTCTTTGCCACCTGCTTCCTTCCCACAGTTTCTCTTGCCTAGTCAGCTGGTGAACGCTTAGAGCAAAGGCTTTCCAGAGATTTTTATCTGTACAGCACCTAGCACAGCTGACTCCTATCTCACTCAGGATCTGCGGGTGCTTCAGTCATGCAAGCAGTAGCAACAAAAATAATAATGTCTTGAATCTGCATAGCTACACAGAAGGCAATTTACACACAAAGCAGAGGCTCTGGCGTACGGACTTGTTCTGCTGTGTTTATGAGAAGAGAATGACGTAAAAAAGGGGAACGCTATGCCCTTTCCTTACCCCTCTCACTGTGTGTCCTTGCAGTCAGTGGAGTCAAAGAGAGGAAAGTATTAAGTTTTCACCCTCCTAGGCAGGAGATGAATGGAACAAAACCGGGGACATGGTAGAAGATAAAGCAGTAATAAACAGGGTAAAGAGCTATTGATTGTTTCAGTGGCCAGCATGCTTATATGAAGGCATGGAAGAAAATTCTACAGTTGCTCCTGGACACACACAACTCAACTAAGCAGCAGTTTGTGCACTTCTGAGGGACAAACTGCTACTAGTACAGAAAATATAGACAAAAAAAAAACCCTGATGCATTGGCTAATACTATTCAGATAATCAATCTGGTCATTGCTTGTGATAGCAAGCACATATGCTATTGTATTTAGTTACCCATCCTCAAAAGGGTTGTGAGTCCTCCACATTTGCTGTATTGACAAGTTTTGTGGCATTGACAGAAGCCAAGTTACTCCTTTGCATGAGTATGAAGGAAAGCCAATCCAGGCCCAGAGTTGAACTTGTGGATGAATTTATAAATGATCAGCTGTGTTTTCCTAATCTGCTTTTCTTTGTTGCTCTTTTGAGCAGTACAAATTTTTGATACTTGCTGCATGGTCAGTGTTGGCAGATGAATGCGTTTGTCTCAAGTTCTGGGTCCTTGTAACAACATTAAGCCCACGTTAGCACGCTTCCTACAACATGTTAACTTTGCTGGCAGGCAATTTTATACTTCTGCAACTCAGAATGAAGGGTGAGTGTGAAGAATGGATGACACTTCACAAAAAGAAAAGCTGTTCTATGATCTGAACTAAATCCTGACAGCTTGGAGGGTTCTTTCCTCAGTTTACCCTGAGCATGTTTTTTTTGACCTGCAGACTTAATGCAGATACCTAAATAAGCAATTAGTGTTTCAAAATTGTTGTGTCTCCAATGACTCCAGTAGGATTTGCTGGTTCATTGTTTTTAATTAACTGATAAGGGCTTGGAAACGTAACTTTCAGCAATTATTCCAGAAAACTTTGGATAATATCCTGTAACAATATTAATTATTCAGAATTAACAATCAACTATTCAATACAAATTTGGAGGATGTGCAGTAAACAAAGGGTGAGACGACACATGGAATGAGTACCAAAGGAAAATATTTGTAAAAATTGTATGCTGGCAGTTTCTAAAAGCTATACTAACAGAAGTAAATTAAATTTGGACAATGAATATTTTCTTAAGTTTTCACCACTTTATTCTGCAATTTTAGTATTCTTTCTGTGTAGGTTTTTTATAATAAAATGTACCCTAATCCTTCGTTATACTGTATTATGAATTAAATGTTACATTGTAAACTCTATTTAGAAAAAAAAATAAAGATAAAATGCAGTAGTCAAATTAACCTGGTTCTCTGTGACATGTTAACCCTGCTTTTTACATGCTTGGTCACTTGCTGTCTATTTGACTAATTCAGAGAATTCACAACACGTCTCAGTTATTTCCAGCAATTTGAAAGAGCCCATTTGTTTATTTTTACTTGCAACAAGCATCTCCACAAAATCCTTCAAAATATACCAAAGACTTTTTCTCCTCTGAAACACAACTTTAAGCACCTAAAAATAACAATCCTTTTTATGGGCTAATTAGTGCATCGAATTATTGCTCAGGCCCTTTATCTGAGACTTTGGGTAAAATCCAAATGGAAATGAGCTTGGCTGGTGCATTTTAACCTACATTTGTCAGCCTCACAAAGTCACCATGTGATTTAGCCCAGTTGGCAGCTCTGGTTAAGAGACAAGCAGGGCTGGCATAGTTGAGATGCTTCAAGCAGGGAAGACAGTAGCACTTCGACAGGACTGAGAACACACACTCTCACTGTGTTTCCTGCTCTGTGAGTGCTGTGAGTCCCTGCTCTCACTCTCACCCAAACAGCAACATTAGACACAATTCAGTTATTTAAGACGTATAGTAAACCAACTTTTTAGGAAAGAAGCAAAATCCTCCTGAACACGGACATGCTATAAAATTCATTATAGTCCACTTTGGAAGCAGAAGAAGGATTCATCACTTGGTCCCACTATTTGTAGCTTGCATTATGCCAAGCAGTGCTCAGGTATCTGTCCTGCCAGCGCAGCCAGCTTGGGCAGGTCATTCCCAGGTGCTAGCCATGGAACCACATTGAGGTGGGTGATGTGACAAGTAAGTGAACACGGTGACAGATGTGTCTTGTTTGAGCCCTTGGTCTGTCAGGCATGGGCACTCCAGTACAAGCACAAGAGTAAGAGTAGTAATGGTTTAATTGCTTTGGCTGCACCTCAAAACAGCCCTGACGTGGAGGTACAGTATCTCAAGGATCCATCCTGTCACAAAGTTATAAAATAAATAAACAATACAGGGTATTTTAGCCTCTATAGCCATTGCATCACAGGAGCAGCTGGAGAAAAGGTTGTGTCCCTTTCCAGCCACGGAAGCAAACAAAATAAACTTTTACAAATTCTGCCGTAAGCCACAATTGCATAAACTCTGTGAAACATCAGAGAGATTGTAGAAATGCCCCCTCTGGTTACAAATCAACGCATTTTGTTCATTTTTTCCAGACACCTGATCTCAAGATCCACAGGATGTTGTGTATCTCACTAACAGCACAGTCCTTGATAAGCTTGATAACTCCTATCACAATAAAACCAGCAGGAAGAAAATAACTGTCAAGCTAGCAAGGCCAAGATGAACATCACTAAGGAATGAAATGGTGACGAGAGTAAGTGCAGCTTTGGGAAGCAGCTAAAAAACCTTTTCAGAGCTTTGACAACAGTGTATTTGTTTTTAAGATGTGAGGTGAATAAAATAAAAACCTAATGCCATTAATAAATTATCTCATATTACTCAAGGGAAGAAAACAGGTCCTGTGTAACCATACTTTCTCAGAAAAGAACTGCAGATAAGCATTAGGTATTTTACGACTTGCAAATTATGTAGAAGAAAAAATTATGCCTCATGTTTTTATTTGTCACTGAAGACTCATAAATAAATGAATGCGATTTACCTTTTTTCTTTATCCAAACCCTGATGAATTTTGTCATACTCTTAAAAATGTCTTACAAAATGCCACAGAATATGCAGGGACATTTTAAATGAAAAAAAAAATCAAGCCCTCTTACTTATTTTTAATGGATCCTTTTTTTTCCACTCTGGACATATACTTCAGAAGACATATTTAGTCTCAAAGATATATTACCAAAAGCAGGAAGAAGGAGGGAAAGTATTTTAATTTATTATTATATAGCACTAACCTTGAGTTTTCTTAGATTTTCTATTAAACTCCCTCAAAAGAAGTAAAAAAGAAATTTTGTTATGTTTTCATATGATACAAGTTGTCTCTTCATACTTAATGCCAAAATATTTGGATAACTAGTTTATCCTGAAGTAGAAAAAGAATACTGACTGCTATATTGCTTTTAACAGCTACCAAGAATATGCATGTTGAGCAGGTTTGGCATAAAAGTGGGAGATGAGAGAAAATAAAAGACTAGATTTTAAAAGAACAACCGTATTTGTTGCTTGTCTCAATTCAATGAGAGCAAAAGAAACTTCATTTATGAAGGAAGTATTTCCACTACTGCTTTACTTTTTAAATTAAGTTCAATTAAAAAAAAATACTCTTAAAAGAACATTTCTTGTTCAGCAAATTACATCTTCTAGTCAGAAATCTTACATTTGGCAAAAAATGTATTTCTGTGCCCCTTATACACACTACTGTTTTTTTTCTCACATAACACAGCCAAGACAGCTTGGATTGATTTCCTTGCTCATTTTTCAGCTTCCTTGAAAATGTCAGTGCAGGCAATGCAGAGTTTACTTACTTAACATCTCCCCCCCAGGACCAGCTACCTTTAAAGAACATTTGCCAGTGGAGTGCTTGAAAAAGCTGGATTAAGACAAACTGGATGTTAGTGCTGAGATGGTCAGGTATCTGTTATCTAAGAAAATGCACATTTTCCCAGATCCTTGACTTTTTACAGTATTTCCTCATTCCTTACATTTTCTCTGCAATCAGGACAGTGCAGCAGAGCTGGGACTCTTCAGAGGCAATGAGGGATTCTCTGGGGCAAAATAGGGTCTTCAAGACAAAAGTCAGCTCTCAGTGAATGAGATACCATGAATCTGCCTTGTGGCACCCCCTTGCAACCCTGTTTTCTGTCATTCTATGATGGCCTGATTAACTCGGGTATTGCATGTATGTGCAAGCATCCACATGTATGCAATACAATTTCACAGAATCACAGAATCACAGAATGTTAGGGGTTGGAAGGGACCTCAAAGATCATCTAGTCCAGCCCCCTGCCAGA
>JAVSBS010024222.1:144151-170946 GCA_033124195.1 Coracias cyanogaster
GTTGGTGAGCACAAGGTCCAGCAACGCTCCTCTCCTAGTCGGCTCATTCACCATTTGCATCAAGAAATTATCATCTACGCACTGGAGGTACCTCCTGGACTGAGGATGGCTGGCTACATGGGCCTTCCAGCAGATATCTGGGTAGATAAAGTCCCCCATGAGAACCAGGGCCTGTGATTGAGAGGCTATTGATAGCTGTCATGAGTGCCAGGACTGCTAGTGAAGATGAGTTGAGCTATGGTCTAGAGGCACATCAGCACGTTTCACATCCAATATTGAGAAAGTAGGTAATACTCTGCACCTGACTCAAGCAATGCAGGAGAAAGTCACTTGAGTGTGAGATACCTTAACCTTTTAATATCCAGTAGTGAAGTAAATCTGAAACCTCAGGTAGCTGAATAGTGCAAATTATACAAACTAAAAAGAAGATAACTTGGTACATCTAGCCAAAAAAAATGACAGGTCCATTTGTGCAGCCTGCTGTGCTCTATGGCAAGCCAATATTGCCGTGGAAGCACTAAGAAATAATTTCTGAAATCTGCTGAACTATGGACAATGGCAGTTACCTGTACATTAGGAAGATGTTCAAAAGTAGGTTGCAGAAATCCTATTAAAATAAAACTTACACTGTAATACCTAGGGGAAACAACAAAGATTACTTTTATTGTTTTCGTTATGTCAGTTTCAAGGAATGTTGAGCTCCAGGTAAAAGCAAATTTTTTATAAGACAAATTTTTAGAAGAGACAACAAAAGTACTCAACAAATAAAAAATTACTGGTTCCGCTATAATAGCAACAAGTTTTGTAAATGAGTTTGTAAACGGGGTTCAAGAATCAGTCTCAAGGCAGAGTGTATACAAAGCATCAGCAGTTTAGAGTTTATGGAATCTAACACAGCATTGCAAAGAGTGAAGTATTAATGTTATTACTAAGATGGTGATTGTACGAAATGTGCTACATAATTATTGTCATTGTTACAATGTGCAGAGATGAATGTATAACCATTTTACACAGGTTTTCTGCAGGCAGGGACAGTAGATTGCTCCTGCCTCATGGAGCACATATCTACAATTCTAAAGGATTGATTAAATATTATTTAGTTCTGTTTTATTTTCCTTATTAGATGCTTTCTGAAGTGACAGCTTAAATGGAGGACTTCTGCCTGAACTTTCACTCTTTGATAAAAAAACCACCTAATAACGGTGTGATAATAAGGATGTGGTGTTCCTGTATGAGAGCAACATTGACCAATTAATGCCTCAGCATATGGTACCACTGTCTTTATGAATGTGTCAGCTCATGCAGAGAAGTGATGTTAATTGCAGGAGGTTATGCATGGAGTCAGTAGTTGTGCCACTGATTGAAGAGTTCATATGGCCAAGTATTTAGCAAATACTCAGATAGAAAATTTCAAAATTATTTGAAATTATGATAAACCTTGACTTTTTATGTCAGACTTACAGTAGCTAGTCTATCAGACTACTTGTAATCTGGTCAGAAAAAAGACCCCAATATAACCAGCAAATCCAATTTCATGGGATGCACTGGAAGCAAGACAGTCCTATTCATGCTACCTCTTCTCTGCAATAGGTGTATTTCATCATTTGCCACTTCTGCTTTAAGCAAAATAAAAAATGAAGGTAAACCAGAAGGTTCAGGCTCCTTATCATCATCTCTGTTTCCTCAAAGTTTAAATACAAAGTCAATTATGTTTTAGCCACATAAAATACTCTTCAATATTCATATTCTATTAATAGGAGAGCATCCTTTGTTCTACTGTTGCAAATATTAATGAAATAAAATGGTTTAGTATTCAAAAGAGGACTTGTGAAGGTACAAAATTTATGTCCTGATTATCATCATAAAAAACATATCATATTATTTCTGCTTTCTGGGAGACAGATTCTCAGGTGATGTACACTGGCATAATGGTTGACTGGAAAATTATTTCCGTGATTAATATGAACTGAGGATCCTGGACTAGTATTGAATTGCATTTTGAATTTTTTTTTAGCTCACAAATAGTGCAGCAATGAAGAACTGTCCATTGGCAAAGTTCCTTTAGCAAATCAGACGGTTTGGATGCAGGTCAGGAATTATTTATTGAGGGAGGTCCTATGGTCTCTGTTAAGCAGGATACATGACCAAAACAGTCCCTTGTGCCCTCCAAGTGTATTCAGCTGTAGTCTGTGAATTAATGATAATTGTGAATAATTTCTGTAAAAGCATTCATGCAAGAGGGCAAAAGCAGCAACGAGTAACTTTTGCAAAGCTTAGTTGTACACAAGGATACTGTACACTAGGCATGTCTGCTCTCTGTACGACTTCTTTTGAAATTGAGGGGAGTGAGGAAAATTTCCAGCTCTCTGCAGACTACAGTTTGAGGCAGTGCCCTGTTACCATTTTGCCATTTCCAAGGAAGACTATATTTTCAGCTGTGATAATAGCAAGCAATATAACCTGGAAATTAAATAACTGTTTATGAAACCAGTCCACAGCCAAAATACTGGAGCTGAGAGCAAAGAAGCAGCATGACCTTAACAGGGTCAGCATCACAATTAAAGACCCTGACATATCCAGCTTTGAGATTATTTTCTTTTTTGTTTTCGAGTAACAAACTGAGCTACAGAGTTAAGCTCATTGGAAGAAGCCAGAATTCATAGTGGACATTATGACTTTCTCAGTATGTTCTACCTTTGACTTTTCAAGTGTCATGGGGTTGGGGGTATCTGTGGACTTTTTCATTTTTCTCAAGAGACTTTGCTACTTGGCTTTGCTAAGAGATATGAGAGATGAAAAGGAAAGAAATTTCAACCTTTGCTTCCTCTGATGTGTTAATGAATGTTAAAAAACTTGTTATATTATTTCAGTTTTCATGTCTCTCACCCCTACTGAAATATAGCACAGAGTCCTTGATGGTATCAGTAATGATGAATTGGGTCTCAGATCAGTATCTAAATTTCTTATGCTGCTGCTTTCCAGTCTTACTTGAATAGTAGCTGGTTGCCCAACTCACCCAACCCTTTCTAAGTGACTTAGAGAAAACAATCTTGCTGAGTTTGCTGCGTTGCTTCAGGGAGAGTAAATTTTATAGGGCAAATTAATTCCTATTGGCCCAGACAATCTTGTCTGCAGCACCCAAAGGGGAAAAAAACCCCAAGCAAACAGGACCATGCAGAAACCCTTAACCATTTATTAACCTATTCTAAGTATATATAAACTTGTTTTAGGTCAAACCCTATAATTAAAAATTATGATTTTATAAAATTAAAAAATAATCAGCATCCCATCAAGCTGCCATTTAATCTCTTTAGCAAGCAGAGAGAAGGAAGACTGAAACTGGCTAAATATCATACTGTTCAGTTATTTTCTTTTATTGAGAATGAAGTTACTTCCATATCACATATCATTACTTCTTTTATGGAAACCATGGATTCCAGGAGACAGCAACATACAGTTCAAGTCCATTCTCTAAAAGTGGGAAATTAATTTCCTAAGAAAAAGGGAATGAAAATCAGAAAATTCCTGTGCTGCTTTGTGTCATGAAGGCCATATCCTGGTGCCACTGAAGCTGGTAGAGCCCTCTGGGAGGACCCTGAATTTCTGGAGGAGGTCCGGGATCTGCTCAGCCTCAGTCTTATATTAAATCAAAGCAGTCAGCATTGAAGAGGAAAGTGTTTGCAGCAGTATGAGGAGGCCCAGCCTTCTTCCTCTGCTGTGGGAAGGAAGATCACTGGTGAGATAGCAAAGACGATGAAGTAGTTTGTGGGGGGAGATGTGGATTCAGTGCATACCTCAGCAACCTCTTTCGACAGGAAATGAAAGTTACCCAGATAAGGTGTTGATTGCCTCACTGACACTGCCCTGGGCTGCAGTTATTGCAGTTCAGGCTATGTGCAGACTTGAAGAGGACTTTAAAAAAAAACAATTCTCACCACACATGAAAATCAATCCTTGTATCATTCCTGCCATGACTTGAATCTAGAGTTCACTGTTTAACCTTAAAATGTTGATAGCATCACAAACTATCCCAACTACTTCAGGAATTCAGCAATTTCATACCTTTAACTAGGGATCAGTTGTGCAAAGCTATGCAGATATCTAACACCAACTGGATCCCCAGAGGGAAAAAAGTTTAATTGGTCTGTTTTGAAAATGAGGGTTTGATTTTTATAGTTTTTATATGTATCTTGTAATGCAGTACTATACTGACTTCACAAGCAATATTCAAATCCTTCAGTTACTATTGGAATTATGAAACTAAGGGAAAAAAAGGAAAATAAAATCTTAATATAGCCAGCCCCATAATGATACAGAAGGAAGAAAATCACAAATAAGGTTTCAAAAGGATTAAAAATATTCCCAGACAGAGCTAGAGTGGCAAAATATAAGTAAAAAGTTACAGAGTAAAGCAGTGATTGAAAGACAGCTAAATCCCACACAGGCATATTAGACAGTGTTGAGTGATAGGCTATAAAAGATCAAGTTCATGTCCTTTCTATTGCTGCAAGCAGAGAACTTAAGATGCTGAGTCTGACCAAAAGCATAAAAGAGTGCAGAAAGTCATGGGATAGCATGAGTCACTTTGAGAGTGATCTTCAAATGCTTCTCCCTCACTCCCACACTTGAGAAAGCTAATTTGTCAAAATAAGTGAGTTTATGGAAGGAATCCCTGACATGGATGATGCTATGGAGGCTGAACACAATAAAGACAAAATATCATGTTCGAATGAGAGAAATCCACTAATATCAGACTCCTCGTAATTATCAACCCAAGCTGGGAAAAGAGGTTTTGAAGGATCACTAATATTATTTGTGTGCATTATTGCAATACTGTGAAATAATTCTGAGTCTTGACTCTATATTCTTCTGGGCGTAACTATACTATTATTTTAGTTCAGAGAAGAAGTGAGCATAGCACAGCAAACACATGCAAGAGCATATCCTGATTGTCCTCACCTCTTGCACTTAGTCTCTCATCATGGAACTGCCTTCAAGATTGTAAAATGGATTCCTCTGGGATGAAATGAAACCAAAAGATGTGCTTCTCTGATATGTTTTACTTATCTGAAGTAAAACCCCTGAAGTGCCTTTAGCATGGATGTTGGACCCTAAGCAACAAGTGTTTTGCTCTGGAGATCTACTCATTCTGGACCACTTACTATTGTAGGACCCAACAACATCTCACTCTTTCACCTAACTTTAGATGTTTAGATATATTTGATCCAAACACCTGTAATCATTATACGGAAATAATGACATCAAAGGTGTGATTTATCAATCTGAAAGACGTGTCCTCTGCTCAGATGAATCATATTCTCAAAGCTACTATTTTCTCTGCAGTAACAGTGAGAAGAGCCTAGGTGATGAGATTCTGAGTAGGTGTTCACCGAATGAATCTCACTCTAGTTAGTTTAAAATTATGGTATTGGCAGAGAATAGGAAATAGAGTCACAATTAAATGACTTGACTTTTCTGAGGGCTCCTGAACTGACCAGTGTCAGTGTCAGATGCGACTTCACCTCATATCTTTCAAATCCTAGTCAAATGTCCTCTCTTTATACACAGGAATCATTAGAATTATTTAGCTGGCTGATGTAGCATGGTAACTTAATCTTTATTTATGTTATATATATGTCATTTCTGTAAAATCTGTATCCATTAAGAAGAATGTCTCCATTTTTCCAACATTGTAAAATTTTGCAAATACTTGTGTAAATTTCCTATTTTGTATTATTTACATCTCTGAGCATATTATGAACTTATGTTATGTATTGAATTACACTGATTGTACTCAATTCATAATATTAATCTCAATCTATAATATTAATTTTTATTTGTCAAGCAGTATTCAGTGACATCTTTTATGAACAGAAGAGATTCAGTGCTCTGGGTTCAATGTCTTAAGTATAAATATCAATCTGAACAAGGAAAATGAAATTATACCTACATTTGCTGAAATTGTTGATATGAAGGTCATTCAAAAAGATAAATGATAAAATTAGGGACTTGCTTTCTATGTGTTGAAAATGCTGTCAAAAAGTGGTATCAAAATATTCTGTCACATGTCATGTTAAGTGTGTTTTTACTAGTTTTCCAAGTTATCTGGAAAGAATAACAGGAACACTTTTAGAGGTAGATAACTGTGTGTTTCATTTTTATTTGTAACAAGGTACTGTGTAAGGAATCTTATTTGCACCATATTTATCAGTGTCATGTTTGTATTTTAAACAAAGTCCTGGAAAAGGTGGCAAGAATCTTAACACTCATATTAATCAATATTCTGAAGAGGGAATTTAGGCACAAATAAAAGTAAAATACCCTTGGACTTTACCTCAGATCCTCCCTGTCCAAGTAATTTCATTTTGTAGAAATGAATTGCAATTTACAGTGTGAGTAGGTGCAATATTTAACTAAAACTAAAAAGGATAAGATCTTTACGCAGATAGGTTTAAAAAACAGCACCGGGTAATCCAGCTGCCTAAGATTCAACTTCTACAGTGTTAAAGACCTGGTGCCAATTTTATTAGTCCCATTGTGGCAACAAGCACGCCAATGTCTGGGTAACCTTTCTGTGGCGCTGGAGAAGCAGAACATAATTTTATGATGTGCAGTCATTCTTTGGAGGAGAATACCTGTAAAGAAATGAGGCATAGTTGGAAGGACTGTGTTTCAGATGCTGGGCTGAAGAAAGCTAGGAAAAACCACAGCAGATGGCTAAAAGAAGATTGTAATCATATTTAGCTTTTCTCACTTCACAACTTCAATAGCCATTTCATGCCAGGGAACTCAGCGCCTCCGGATGTCCTTTTAATCCTGCTCATCTTTCTGTTTCTCTTTCTTACTCTTCCAGCGCTTGCCAGCCTGATTCAGACAGTCTTGCGAAACTACAGTCCCAAACAGACTGTTGCTTTTTCTGGTTAGCCTACTGCAAAGAAATTAGAGTGACTTGTTTCTTCTACCACTTCTGTTTCTGATACCACCTGATGTACTTTGCAAGATTTGTTTTAAATTTAGAGCTTTGTAATGAGACTCTGAGTATTAAAATATTTTTTTAAAGGATCAGAATTTGAGAAAAGGATCTATGTTCACTGATGAGTCTCTAAACAAATGTCTCTTCGGAGATCCAATTTTTCTTCTGAACTAGATCTCAAGCTAATACTTATATGTCACCTAAAGAAATAAATCCAATATAATACATTTCCCCACTTCAACAGTAAACTAATGATAGGCAGCATAGTTTGTGTGGACTTTGCAAAGTTGTGGCCCCCTGCAAAGAAGAGGCAAATTCTTGCTGTTAGGATGACAAAACTTAAAGCTTCATGAATGCAGCTCCTTGTGGCACGCAACCTGAAGACAAACAGCTGGGAAGAGCAATTCTTATGGCTGATTCTAAATCTGTTCAAAAGGGCATTTATTCTGAAAGAGGCATCTTTGAAAAGGTGTGCAAGGAAAACACATTCAAAGTGCTATATATTCAGAAAACATGAGGTTCCAAATGCAATCAAGATGGTGAAAGCAGTAATGTAAATGGAGATACAATGGGGACACTTGAACAGTGTACAAACAGCATAGACAGAAAGTAATTTAGTGTCTAAGAAAAAGGAGAATATATGTTTTTTTACCCTCTACCAAAGCATTAGGAAGTGTCCATAGAACACCAAACTGTGGTCAAAATGGGACACAACCCATGTAATATGGTTCTGTAATGCAAGATGAAATTCTCTGGCTTTACCTCCTGTTTACTCAGATCCGTGTAGAAACAGAAAATAAAATAAAATAATTTAAAAATTGCTGAATAATAATTAAAAAAATATTTGTCAGTCATCAGCTAAAACACTCAACCTCCACTGCATTGTCATCAATGTGTTCGATCGCCAGCTCTGTTTGATTTTCATTTTATTTGCTCCTCGGTCAGAAGTGTTTCATTCTGCATCTTCCTGCTTGTGTCACACCTGTCTAGGAGTGAGTGTTCTAAGTCTCAGAGATACATTTCTTCCTAATGTCTTTCAGCATTGCAGATGCATATTAGTATCTAAAGCAATCTCTTCACCTGTGCAATAACAGATCCAATTCTACAAGCTTTTAAAGTACTATAATCTGTAAGAACATTAGCTTCAAAGTGAGTACTTTGGTCTTGGATTTAGACATACACTTCAGAAGACTGTTAAATTTGCTCGAAATACTCAATCTGAAGAAATAGAAATGTCTCAGGCTGGAAGAAGTGGGCCTTATCCTGAAAGTGCTGGCACTTGGTTTGACATACAGCCTACCTTGGGGACTGCAGATTGCTGGTTAGCTGTCACCTATCTCTTTTTTTACTGCACATATTACAGAAGGGCTTGAAGATTTGTCTTCTATTTTCCCTTAAAGGTGCCTTTAACTTGTAGACCTATGCTCAATTTCACATGAGAACACAACATTAATACTAATAAACTTTGCTCTGGCCTGTAAATAATTTTCCTTTGGCTTGTGTGGCCCTCATGCTCACAGGATGTCTGAGAATTTCCCTGTTGCCAATATGTAATGAGTAATAAAAATTAAACAGTGAATATTTCATTTTACTGTAGGCATCTACGGAAGCTATATTATTTGAAGACTTCACTATTGCATAAAATACTGATCTATAAAATGGAAGCACTTTTTAAGAAATCTTTTGTGAAAGATTTACTGATTTTTGGTTGTATTCTTGTTTAATAGATGAAAAAGCTATATAAACTTCTGAATTGCTAAGGAAAATGCTCTGGATACAAAACACATTTGCTGTAGGCAGTAAAATAATCTTTGTTTAAATATTGTACTCAAATATAGCAAAATATAATGTCTGTGTGTTAAATTTCCCTAGGAAAGTAAATGAATTTCCTCAGAAAAGTTTAAAAAATTCTTTACTAACTTGATGGAATTTAAGGCATCTTTCTTTCATTAGAGTTTCTTCTCTATTAAATTAAGTTTGTTTCATTTTTTCTAAGCAAGACACCCCACAATTGAATTTAGAATAAAAACAGAAATTAATTTTGGTTTTTGGATAGTAGAGAACAGTTTCTCAGTTAATTTAATGTATTTACAGGACATATCGTTAAATATAGTTCAAAAAAATCAATCCAAATTACCTCAGTATTAGATTTTATTCTTTCATATTTCAGAGTACATCTCTTTTTGCACAAGTTTTGACACACATTTCTAATACTTAAACAATACACTACTATCTCTACAGAGTAGTATTTATTTCTTAAATCTAAGGGCTTGTAGTCCTCAACTGTATTACATCCTGATTTTTTCCTTACTTTATGGAGCTAATTTAGCATGGAGGAGTATAAAAGTCACCCACGGTATATGTGTCAAAGGCCACAAGCATGTACCTTAAATTGACCAGAAGTTTACATTCAGTAGCAGAAAAATTGCTCAGTTACACTTGGGCATTCTTTCCATAGCTCTAAAACCTAACTAATATTGATGAGTCAAAATATTTAGAAATTAAGATCTTGGCTTTATATATACTGGATTTATAGAATCATAGAATTTATTGGGTTGGAATGGACGTCTAAAGGCCATCTAATCCAACCACCCTACAATAAACAGGGACATCTCTAACTAGGTCAGGTTGCTCAGAGCTCCATTAAGCCTGACCTTGAATGACTCCAAGGATGGGGCCTCTACCACCTCTCTGGGCAACCTGTTCCAGTGTCTCACCACCCTCATAATGAAGACCTTCTTCGTAATGTCTAACCTAAATCTACCCTTTTCTAGCTTAAAAACATTCCCCCTTGTCCTGTCGCTACAGACCCTCAAGAGCAGATCTCCTCCTGCCTTCTTATAGGCCCCTTTCAGGTATTGGAAGGTTGCTATAAGGTCCCCCCGGAGCCTTATCTTCTCCAGGCTGAACAGCCCCAGCTCTAATCATTTTTGTGGCTCTCCTCTGGACATGCTCCAAGATGTGCACATCCTTCTTGTGCTGGGGGCTCCAGAGCTGGATGCAGTATTCCTGGTGAGCTGAAAGAACTTCCCACTTGCTAAAACAATAGAATACTTCTGTTTCTAAGTGATAGTCAGGGAACTGTGAACCTTATTCATGTTTGTTGAATGCTTTTGAAAGCAATACTACATTTGACAAGTCACCTTGTTCTGGTGACTCCCCCTTTCCTTGCTCCAGTCAGATAGGACATGTTGGGGGCTCACTAGCGAGATGCCCTCTGCCTGGGTCACCCAGGGCACAGCCTGGTCACCATCTCAGAGGCCTGCTTCTGGCAGGGCAGTGTTCCCTGTTTGAGGGGCCTCTGCTTCTCACTCTGAATAAAAAATCTGGCACATCTGTAGAATTTTTGTCAACACAGATCTTTGTGCTGTTTCCAGGAACCCAAAATACCCAGGACTGGCACTGGCATATCTCATGTGTTGTGTCAGCCAGTTTTGACTATCAAGGGATTGCAAAACAGACACAGAAATTAAACCCGAAACTGCTTCAGTAGGCAACTTGGAAAGAAATTCCTCTGCTGTTCCCTTTTTCATTTCTTTGCTCTGAACAGTTGTTCTAGTTATTGGCAAGTTCCCATCCCCCAGCCTCCCCACCAGATATCTAAAATTGGGTCTTTTTTCTTAAAACAAAACAGCCTTTATGCTTGTAAAGCTCTGTGTTCAGAGTACTAAACACAAGACTGATCAGTCTACTTTCTTCTCATATTTAAAAACATGTCTTTCCTCTTTAACAATTAATTTCTGAATTTATTTCAATTTATTTTTTAAGTACCATTTCCCTGTCTTATTTCTTCCACTTTTTTATTTTCTTTAAATTTATTTTTTCTGATGATATAAAAAGCGGGGGTGTGATATCCCCTGATCCACTATTTCAGATTCCACTGTTGGACAGAACCCATCTGTAAACTAATTGCTCACCATCCCCTCTCCTGTGCAGAGAAAAGGTTGTTTGGTGCTTGGGTCGAGTCCTACCCACGGGAAGAAGAAGAAGATCCTTACAATCTTTTCCATGCATAACAGTCCATTGTGAAAGAGCCCAGGGAATGACAAAAGACACAGAAGCATTTTTATGTTGTTATCTGAAGTAACTCTTAAAAAAAAAAATTCCCAAACCCCCAAAGCATGCACTGGATCTAGAAGGAAAAAATATTCCAGAACAATAAATTATTGCAAATAAAAGTTTTTAAATTCTTATGAATTAAAATACATTGTCCTCCCATTATCCCAGCATTCCATTTGATTAAAAAAATGAAACACTGAATTGAAAAGGAAATAAATGTTTGATGAGAAAATGGCCAATACTGAAGCTTGCAGATGAAAATAAGTGCAAAATATTAGACCCTCTAGTGTGTGAACTGGACTTCAACTAGGATTTTAGCAGCAGTTAATCCATTAATTACCCTAATTTCTGATAGACTATCAACCTTCAGCAGTCAGCCTACCTCTGTGAATGATGAACATGTAACATATCCAGAAGACATTTGAGTTAATTGAGATTAATTTCTAATGAGCAGAGAGATCAAGTCTCCTGGGGTCTCATCAGAATGATGGTACATCTGATTTATACCCATAAATCAGTGTTATTTATAGAAGGAAGCTCCTCACAACAAAATAAAAATATTATTCCTTACTTCCCCTGCCTGACAGCTGTTCTCCTCTGGAATATATGTATGCCTTCCCTCCTTCTCAGAGCCTTAAAATCCTTTAGCTTCTCTTTATATGTATTCAGAATTATTAAATGTAATGAATCATCATATAGGATAGCTACTAGCAGATGATAGCTAAAAATGGGGTTGAATTCTCCATTTGAAAGAGGGGATGTGATTTATTTTTTTGTTATATGCATTTGCACTGATGGCAAAATAAAGACTGTTTTGTAAAGGTTGATTCAAATGAGAAAATCTCCTTTTACAAACAGCAGTTCTATCAGGCCAAAAAGCCATAGATCAGAGCAGAGGAGATTCCTAGAGCAGCCATCAGCAAGTGTTCTCTGCAGCCTCCACATTTTGCATACCTTTTCCTCTCCTCCCCTCCACCTTCAAAACCAGACAGCTCCTCTTTGTATTTTGGCAATATTTCAGAGAGTTTGTGAAAGGATGCTGGCCTGATACATCTTTCCTCCTGCCTGTAAATAGAACTGTTCAGAAGTGGCACTTTCAAGATGTGACCTCAGATAGCTTGAGGTCTAGTATCGTGTAGTTTTTAGGTTTAGGAGAAGAAACTGCTATGGGAAAGCTATCAAACCTGTTTTTGCAACAGGATGTATATTCTGTTTCTGCCTCTGCTGGCTAGTGGGAAATTAAAACAACAAGGAGACACTTTCAGAAGTATGAAGGCTTATCTTGAATCAGGGGAAACCTAACATTTACAGAAAAGGTAATAAACAGAAAAGAAGCGGGATCTTAAGAAAAGCAACAGCATCTGTCAAAAACCTCTTTTCAGAGATTTGAAATGGTGGGACTAAGTCTGAAGGAAATGTCTGGGAGAATAGAACATAGAAGAAAGAGGGCATGGTGTTGAAACATCCAATGCTAGTAAGTGGGTAATGCCTCTGCAGAGACTCTGTTTGTGTGAGTGTGCATGCACAGCTCCTTGCTGTTATATTTTTTAATCTCCCAAAGGAGTGTGAATACTTTACAAATTTGCCATTTTGATGGCATGATGCTTCTTATAAAGAAGAAAACTGGAACAAATTAGTTATGTTTGCAGAGACATTGAATGATATATGGAATAAACTTTATTTTTAGCTGATCTAACCTCATGACAGCAGAATTGCAGAAGAGAACTAAATTTCTATTTAAAGATATTTAATAATTGCTTTTGGCACCACTATAGAGGATGAAACTTTGGTGTGCAACTGTACATTGGACCTTTTTACTGGTATTTAAATGTGGGCCAGGAATCTGGAAGCAGTTGCAATCTATCTTCTATTGAAATCAAACCTTTTTCCTAGGACTGTTCACCCATTCCAAGTTCTTTTGAAGCGTGGGCATGGGGGAGTTTCCAATTTTCTCAATGCTTTTCTAGAATATTCTATAGTATTTCCTGTGAAAGAAGCACATGGACATCACATGCGGACATAGGAGAAGTTCTAAAGGCCAGGGACTTACACCTGGTGCCTGCATGAGACTAAATATCATTGTTTGCTGTCCTTCCTGTAGAAGGGGAGAGTTCCTCATTTCTGGCAGCTTACAGTATTCTTGCTCTTTTATTAAAATATATTTTTAAAACAGATCATGGACCTTGATACCTTTGCACAGTCTGAAAAATGAGGCTTTGCAGGGAAGGGGAGCAGAGGCAGAGGCATAGCATCTCTAATGTGCTTGCTGGAGTCTTCCTTCTTATTCCTTGTACTTGGAAGAGTAGCTGGGAAAAGCACTCTCTCCTTTCCAGAACTATATGTTAACAGCCCAGGAATCATTCTGGCATCAGAAAAATCAGAATACTCTGTACAAGGCTCCAAAGAGGCTTCTCCTGTGTAGAAACACAGAAATGTGAGGGTTTTGCCACTCATATTGAAAGACTTGGTATCATAAGGAAGTTACAATTTCAAACATATTGGATAAGGAATCTTATCAACCTGAGCAGGTATTTCCTAGATCCATGTGACCAGAAGCTAGGACAGTCCACAGCTAGAATTGGAACAAATTGATTCTACTGTAAATGTTTTGTTTGTTTGTATTGATTCAGGAATGGCACAAGTCTCATGAAAATGCGATGTATTAGCCTTTCTCAGGCTTAAAACGAAATCCTTTGACGCTCAAACTTTTCACCTTCATTCTCCAAATATAACAATCAGCTATCTTCTCTAAATACTTCTTTCATCTTCATCTTACTTTACAGTCTTGGAGTTGCCACTGCAACTTCAATCGCAGTTACCATAATTTTGCAAGGAAAAATAAACCAGAGAGGTACTCATCTGGTGCTGCCATAGTTTGCCACAGCTCCACTGGAAATTAGCAGCTGAAAATCCAATACGTAGAAGTCTTTTTCTGGGAAGAAAATCTCCCACATCTCTACTATCTGCCTTTGGAAAGGTTTGAATCTGGGACATTCCATGTATATCTAAACTTTCAAGTGCTGCTGTAAACTAAATTAAACATTTGATATCTCTAGTCTGTCATGATTATCACTTATATCCTTGGTTTTCACGTGCAAATGAGATACGTTATCCAAACAAATGGATAACATTCTTTGTCACCATGATGATAAAGCTGGCTAGATAGTTATTCATATGAGTGAGGATGAGACATACTTTTCCCACAATGGCAAAATAATGTTTGCCTTGGAGTACAGTGAGGCTCCCACTGAGATGCATCACAAAATGCCCCAGCTGCTTTGACAGAAGAGAATAAAGATTACCAGGCCTCCAAGTACAGGATGAATAAATAAGCAGAATAAATAAGGGAAGAAGTAGGAAGCAATTGCCAGGCCCTCAGTCCTAATGTGTGCTATCTCCACAAAATCACACTTGTGGCCTCAGAAATTATTTCTTTTATTTTAGTTTGGTTTTAAAATACAAGCCACAGAAGAGGAGTTTTCCAGCACTCAGATTAATGTATAGAATACTGCAGTGATAAAAGAAACTATGCTAGCAATGCATATGTAAATTTATTTCTGCCTTTGAACCCTGTTTATACATCACTCTGGAACTCAGCTGCTAATATTTAGCACCAACATAGTCCTTGATTACAGCATTTTAGTGCCAAGGGGAAAAAAAGAGGGATTTCCTTTTTCTTAGCAAGGGATTTCAATAAAAGAGGGGGAAAAAAAGACTGCTCTTGTTGAACTTTTCTCACACATAACTTTTTTCATTAGCTGTGAAATGTCCACATCTGCAGCTAGAAATAAAACTGATAGATTTCAGTGATCTGAGGTGATACTATTGTAAGGGAAATATCAGCAATTCTGTGTTTCAACATGTACTTTTCATGTAAAGGAAAGCCAGCATGAAAATACTTCTGCATCTGAGATCAATAAAAATGTCCTAATTTTCAAAGAAATATTCTCATGGACTTGTCAAGAGAAGTAATATAAAACTGCATTGCTCAAATGTCATTGCTTTCTCGAGAGCAGCAAGTTTTTCTAACACCCAGATCAATGTAGTGTAGAGTCTTAATCAATTCAGACTGAAATACTTTGAAGTTCTTACACAAAAGCCAGCTGGTGGAAGTGTGTTGTAAAAAGCACTAGCTGAATTATTCATTGTGAATAATCTGTGTTACAAATTTACCCTCCCACTGCCCCACCTCCTTTTCAGTTTTCTGCAATGCAGTCCTCATCTCTATGAGTGTTTGGCAAATGGTTTATATTGATGCATTTTTATATGGTTCCAAGAGTTGCTGGATCTCCTGAAAACTATTATTTAAGTTACTGTATTTTATGATTCACAGTGTGTGAATACAATACTATCTAGTAAATCGTTTTATGGTATTATTTCACTTCACTGATTTCAATACTCTGATTGAAACTTTCTAACCTAGAGATTCATGAACAACAGAGGTATGCTATTTGGTTGTCTTTGTAAAATGAACTGATATATGATTACATTTTCTGGCCTGTACTTATCCCTTGTTACTTTAGACAGTAAACTAATGTGGCTAAGTGAGATGCACAGGCACTCTGAATAGACTCTTTCTCTAACTGAGGGAACAATTGGAACTCATAGAAGTTGAGGCAGGTCTTCTGCGCAATTATTGCTCTTCAGAGGTGCCTGTCTTTTCCACTTATTACATTGGGAGTGTAAAGGGACTATGAACACTAGATTGAAATGTTAAATCAGGGTCTAGATGAAATTCTTTTTTTTAAAAGTCATCCTTATGTAATAGAGACAGGAGACTATTCAATTCAGCTAACACCAGATGACTCCTTTCTAAGGTTACCTTTATGGACAGTAAGGAAACATAAGCCCTTCTAGGAAGCAAACCATTTTGTCTTGAGTCAATTTATGAAACAGATAGATAGATAGATAGATAGATGACTTATACCCTAAAGAGCTTATTTCTCACAGGGTCTTGTGATGGGAACTTAAAGAACCAGCCCGTATCTGTATATTTATAACAGGGATATCTACATTCAGCTACATTAATCTCACCTACAAGTCTCACCCACTTGGGTTAGCACTGATGAATATAAGCAGCACCAGCCCTTTTCCTGCTCCTGGAGAAGGATTTCCACTGATAAGACACGAGCAATGAGGTATTGATGTCATTGGTACTTCTAAAGTTTGCTGAAGCATTCAATGACTCCTAATTCTTTTTCAGAGTTATCATCCCCAAAAAATATAAGGAAGAAGTAGAGCATATGCAGGTGGATTACTGCATCAGGAACTCGCTTATACTTTTCTTACTAAATAAGTCTTCAAATAAGTCATCTTTACTTGTCTAAGGTAAATCCAGGCTAAGTAGATACTTAATAGCTCTATAGATGCAACAGAAGGGTGATGAAATACCTGAGTGCTAAGATTTTTGTGCACTGACTCAAAAATAATTGGGTATAAGCTTCCTGTTAACAAATTTACCTGTGAAATGGTGATTGTTCTAACCATCAAAGGACTAAACAGCCTTTTGAAACAGCTTTCCAAGAGATTATTGGTGATAAAAAAGATGGAGTTTGATAGGTTTATGAACACGACTACATGACATTTGGCCTGTTTCAGTGGGAGGTTGCACTTTTGATGGCCATTCTAATCCTGTGTTGCTGCTAAAACCATTATTAACTCTTAGAACCCTTGCCGTTCAGAAGTTTGAGCAGATTAAAGTAGTGCTTTAAGTATTTGAGAACAGATGCTAATTCTACTCAGTATATACACTTTCAGCAGTGAGCTAGCTAGATAAAACTAACTGCCTGTCATGCAGAGGAGCCACTTTCCTATGAACACCTATCTGAGTCACTTATGTGCAGTGATGCATGTAATTTACTAGAAGTGCTCATTCCAGTTTTTCAGGAATTCACATCTTCCTTTGACTTATCAGCATTTACTAGTGCATTCTTTTTCATTATGTATCTATTCAGAGAGACCCGAAAATGCTCACTAATCTAAAACGCATTTCAGAAAACCATATGTATATAGCAAAAGATACTTATATAAGTACAGGGATGATTAGATTAGAACTATTGATTATACACAGAATCAATAAACAAACAAAAAAATATTTTTATTACTTAAAACTGCTTAGTTCACAGATATAGTTTCCAGGCAAAATGTCATTCATTGGAGACAAAATTGAAGAATGACTTCAAGTGACTACAGGTGGTATTAAATTTGTCTTTTCATACTCTACTCAGCATACATGCTAGTGCAGGGGTAATGGATGGAAAAGACAGGAAGAGGAAATGGCATGTTATTTTTACATTCCCTCTTTTATCCAACAGTTGGCTGGTATATGACTTTACATCTTCTTTTACCAAGTGTAACAACTCCAAGAATAGAAGTTGATAGCCTGAGATAATGAAAACCTGGAATTACCTGTGCACAAATGTTCTCGTAAGAAGCTGGGCTGGTGAGCACAGATTTTGCTGGCTTGCGTTACGTCGATCCTCTGCCATTATGCTCAGTTAATATGGTTAAACACTACTTTTGAGAGATTTGTATTGATATTTCCACGTGAAGCAGTCAGGATGAGGGTCATGTCCTTCCACACAGATGATGTCTTATCCACAGTGAAGAACATGTTCTACCCTTGGCTATGCCCTTTGTTTAAACTTGTCCCTTGACTTTCTCAAAATAAATGGAGCACATGAAAATACACTAGGAGTATCTTGCTAAATACTGTGGCCAGCACAGACCTGCCAAAACTTAACCTCAAACTGGGGGTTCCTAGCTATTGGGACAATAGTGTTGCTAGGGGTGAGAGGGTGTAAAAACCACAAAATGTTCCTTTCCACAAATATGCTGGAGATGATACAAAACAAGCAAATTTCCTAATATCCTGATTTCTATCTCACTGAGTTTTACTAATGATAAACAGCTTCATTTTCCTTTCACTGTTTACTGACACCAAGGATAAATTAGTGCACGTCATGGGCAAAATGCACCAGAATCAAAACAGTTTAAGTTTATGTCCACTTGATGCTATTATGGAGGAAAATATATTCAGCTTATGGTTTGGAGACCTATTCTTCAAAGGTTTGAACTATGCTTTTCTTTTGGGGGTTTCCTAAAAAGCACTAACTAGTACATTTATCCTTCAGTAACTTTTAGAGATAAAGAAGGGAAAAGTTCCCCTTCAGACCAGGCTTTTTTCAGAAATAAGGTTTTCAGCATCATTATTTGTAGCTGGATTGAAATTAGGAGAGTTGGGGGTCAGTTCTGTCCTTGGGGAAGGCTTGCTTCTCATGGAGAATGATGTGGTGGAAATGTGCTCCCAGCTTGCACAAGGACTTGCTGTTTTCTTTCTGATCTTCTGAGATCTGCTTTAATTGATGAGGACAGTATTTTTAACAAGATAAGTCTTAACACTGCCCAATGGAAAACATATTCTCACTAGCTTGGAGAATTTTGCTGCTCTAACAGCTTGAGGCATCCTTGTTATTGTCTGGTGGCTTGAGCTCCTTCTGGCAACTTGTCTCCACCAGTGATATCAGAAGAACTATTTAATTATTACCCCACACTGAAGTATTGTTGATTTGAACAAAGGAATGACTTTCAGATATCTTTGTTATAAAGTAGAACCCTTTTGTTTTCTAAGCACATACTTTCTGTAGCTGGTGTGACGGCTTTAACCACAGTTATTTTCATTTTTACTTTACAGACATGGAAAAATGTACATAAATACTGTTCCAGAGCACTGGGTACACAGTTATAAAGCATCACAGAGTAAAGATGATTCAGCAGTCCTGGAAAATAGAAAAAGTTACATGTGATGTTATGAGAGAAACTTCTAAGGAGCAAGGGAACTTTCAGGAATAAAATAAAAATATTTGTTTTCTTTATCAATAGAACATTACTTCTCTTAATCTCAGGCAGCAAAACAGAATAAAACAACCAACAATATTGTACTGCTATAAGCTCTTTCCTATTTCACAATGAGGGAAAATAAGAAAGAGAATTGTATACTCCATGTACTGCATGTGCACTGTGGGCTGTGTGGCATGTATCTCTTGCAGCTTTGGTTATACAGGCTCTCTGTAGGACTGAGGTGTGCTTGGAATAGAAGGTCTTCCATTTAGAAAACTATTGTAATACAGCTGAGCCTCTCTGCACAGAACTTAAGTTCACAGAATTTTTTATATATTTCCCATTAGCTATATATATCCTACATGTTTTGCACAGACAGAGTGGCCAAAGCCACATGTTCTAAAATCATTTTGAAAAAGCCCACAAGATCACAGTCAGAGACATAAGATTCAATTTGGAAACTTTCATACATTTGCTTTTGAGGCATTTAAACTTAAAAGCAGTTTTTCAGCTATGTTTTGCCATCATGAGACTAAGAACTCTTTTTTAAGATTTCAGGTGATCATAGAAGATCAGGTTTAACAAAAATCTTACATATAATGGGATCTGTGACAACGTTCAATAAATTGACAGCAAGCATTGAGAATATGATAGTACTGAAGAAGGTATGGGACCTGAACACAAAAGTTTATTTAATCTTCAAATAAACAGCCTATCTGCATTCTGCTTCCAAATATCTCCAGGTACAAAACAGCCAATTGTAAAGTATTTCTATTTTCCTAGAAAGATTACATAGTGTCTTCTGATACTTTCATTAATTATTTTTTCATTAGATTTCCATGGTTGTTGTTTCCTTGATAAATTTTTTCTCTTAAAAATTTTTTTTGATGCTACTCTTCTGCTCCACTCCTGTGCAAGCTATCAACTCATTATTCTGTTGCTTTTTCTACTGAATATTTTATATATCTCTGTTCCTCTTTCTTTCATACTTTTAACACATAAAAAATGAACTGAATTATTAGTATCTGACTTAAGTGTATCAGTCCTGCATGGACAACAGGAAGAGTCAGAAATTCTCACTGATCTAGTTAAATATCTTCTGCTGGTGACCATGCTATTAACAGGAAGTGTTTGATTTAATTTAGGATGGTAAAAAAGAAAAACCAAAACTCGTCACTATGAGCTATTAATAAGAAATAGAAAAAAGTAGTAGGAAATAAAAGGAAGATATGTGAGACTCAAAGGCAAGACTATCCACAACCTTATTTGCATTCTTCTTCTTGAATTTGAAGAGCTTAAAAATTGCTCTCTGGATACATATATTGTGCCTGCATTATTCCGTGGTTTCATTGCATTGATTCATATTATAAATGTGCTTTGTAAAAAGATTTAAGAAATGAATATACTATTAGACTTTAATTTGAACAGAACACTTGAGGAATCATTAGGAGATGAGGTAAAGATAACAGAAAGGAGAAGAGAATTACTTGGCACTGGGTTGGGCCAGTAAAAGATGCAATTTCATTGATTGGCATACAGGGTACTATGAACAAAAAAACAAATTTAGCTAAAATTCTCCCTGTGTACCCATATATACCATTTTATCTCTTAGTGATATTGAACTGCATTATACTATCTGCCTTACAACTTCTCTTTAATTTTAGAGAGAATATGAATCACATCATGTCTCATAATAGGGTTAATAACAGATAGAGCTCTGAAAGTAATTGAGATGAGATACCCAAAGGTAGGATTTGGAAAAGTGTTAAGAGCCTGAAACACCATGTCTTTTAAATTATTCTCTCATGGCCCCAGATCTTGTTAATACAACAGGAAATATCCCATCATTTGGTGGAAGACATTAAACTCTCTACTATTGTGTTTAATCCTTAATTTTCACTTAACATGAATCCTAAAGCAACTGTGCTGTCTTTGGCAACACGCAGTGGCATATAGTTTAAGCACCAATGTGAGACAGGATCACAACTGGAAGTCCTACTCTAGATGCAGGCACCTTCAGGGTGTTGCAGGCAGACAGGATCCTTCTCTCCTTTAAGATCATGAGTATCTCTCAAGGTAGTGTTGCCCTTTTGTTCAGCAGCCTTATGCAGGGGTTTCCTCACACCCTTGCAGAAAGGACACCTGAAGCATTTCTAGACTTTTAAGCCTGGACAGGATAAGGTTTCTTTCCAGCATCACTTGTGCTTCTTTTGGTGGGTTAAACACAAAAGTAATTAAAGCCTCCCCAGGAAGACAGGATTTGGGTCACTGAAATAGTGCTTGTAAGATTTAACACCAAACTTTATTTGCTTTCATCAAAAATGGGGCATTAGTCACAACCAGGGCTTTCCAGAGAGGATGTATATGGGTTAGCAGGTGGAGTGCTGTGGCCCAAGTTGTGGGCCCCAAGTTGGAGTTGACCTGTGAATGAGTCACAACCCAGCATGATGTTTTGTTTTCCCTACTGGCTTCATCTTCTAGAGGCAGAACCTTGCTCATCTGTGTGTCTGTGGCTCGACCCTCACCCAGGTGGTCATGGTTGGGGTAGTGGCAAGGCTAGGGCTATTTTAACCAGGAGCCAGTTAGGTGAAGGAGCTTCCTGTTGGGGCATCTTGCTGAGCTCTCTTGGTGGTGTCCTTCCATGTGAAGGGCCACTGAGGGAGGCATCTCTGCCCATTGTGTCCAGCAGGCGATGCTGGCACCACAGTGGCAAGTGGAGGAGCTGGGCCCACAGGAACTTATGGCAGGACTGTCTGAAAGAAGACTTCTGAGGGGATGTTGCTGAGTTCACTCTTGGCTTTTGTGATCAGGCAACTGATGGCAGCATAAAATGATGATAGCTGAATCAGCACAACAGCAGGGTGTTGCATAAATGGGAGGACACATCCCTCCCTGGCACCATGGTTTCACTCTTCAATAAGGAAAAGCAAAAAAACAAAACATCAAAAATCTGAAGTTACTGGAGCTGATACTGGCAACTTTACTAAAGGAAGGTCACTCTGACAGTCTGCATTGTGTGGTTAGGAGAGGGATGGTAGGAGCCTCTTCCTTTGTTCCCCTGCCCATACTTTAATTATCTATGTAGAGAAACAGGATTACTCCACACGTAGTCCCCCATAGCAGCCAAGTTGAGAGAGTGGAAGCAGGTTCTGTGTCATCACACAGTCAGGAAAGAGCAGATCACCATCAAACCCAGCTCCCAAGCAGGCCTCTCCTAGGGAGCTTTGACCAAGCTAGCTCCAAGAACCAAGGCTTCCCATCTCACATCCTGAGATACATATCCACTGCTGGATCCATGCTGAACCTGCAGTGGGAACAGGCAGGGCTGCCTGTACCAGGCTGTGAGAGGTAGCAGGCAGCAGTGCTTTTGGTTCCTGGCTCTGCAGTGATCAGGAGAAACTGAGTCTCCTTCTCACAGAAGCATCTTCTGGCACTTAGCTTGGCCCTGTCTTCATCAGCAGAGTGATTCTAATGAGAACTCATGTGTTTGGCAGGTCAGCAGTTAAGGTACTCTGACTTGGACACTGCCTGGGTGTCACGTTGGTTTCCCCTTTATTCTAGCATGGTTCAAGCCAACGCCTTCCATTTAACAGGAAAGTGGATAAAGAAATAACACAAATAAGTCAATTACTTGTGTTACTTGAAGTTAGCCCTCAAGGAAAAGATGGAGCTTTTTGATAAGCTGGCTTTTGCCATATTGAAGATGGTTTAATTTTAAAGAAGTGAGGTTGGGGAGAGCTTGTTTGTCCCAAG
The DNA here is from genome assembly GCA_033124195.1 of Coracias cyanogaster. Taxonomy (NCBI): domain Eukaryota; kingdom Metazoa; phylum Chordata; class Aves; order Coraciiformes; family Coraciidae; genus Coracias; species Coracias cyanogaster. The sequence goes on from JAVSBS010024222.1 coordinate 166,776, forward strand.
TGCAGTGATATCTGTGATACCCCACTCAAATAGATTATTAATACGTTAATAGTCTGTATACTGTGTGCTGATTTGCGGCTTTTTCTTTTCAGTTGTGCACATTTTGTGAGCTGACTACCTTAAAAGAATAAAAACAAAACAAAATTCTATTGAAAATACCAGGAACTCTTCACTAACCATAATGTTATGTTGTAACAAGCATAATTTTTGACCATCTTCCTATGTAACAGGATTTCAGAGATTAAGGAAAAATGAGAGAAAGGTGGTACGAGAATTTAAATATGTTTTCTTAATAAAGTCATTAAAAGGAAACATTAATACTCTCAAGACAAAAAAAAAATAAAATTAGAATCTTTCACATAAACCAAAGATACTTGTAGTGTCCTTTAGTTCAGTTAACAGCTAATCTCTTTTAAATCCTCACTCTTGTCCATTCTTTACTGAGGCAGTAAAATGTGATTATTAACAAAGGTGATAGAGTGCTTTGGCAACCAGCTGCTGCAGCTCTGTGTCAAATGGAAGAGGAACTGATTTGAAAAGCTCTGAGGAATACAGAGAGAAGCTCTTGCTAGCATGAACACCTGACAATATTCAAAGTGCTTCTCAAAAAGACAGATGGTTAAAGGAAAAACTCCACTGTAGTAATGTAAAAACAAAGAGGATGCCTAATAAGAAAACATCTGAAGTCATCCATATGGGTGGAGAAAATGAACTGCATTCAAATGGAAATATTGGGAGCAAGCAGTTTTCTAACAAAAAACCTAGTTGGAGCTAATACAGCCAAGAGTCGGCCAAGCTCTCCCAAGGAGAGAGGGGAATGAGTCCTCTTGGCGAGGTGGGGCAAAACTGAAAAGTTCAAGCAGAGGTTATGGCAACTTCTGGACACAAGACCCCAGGTTACAGCCTGTGTTTGAGAAGCACACAGCTCAGCATGGGAAAAAGAGGTGCAAGGCCTGCCCTACACTGCTTTGATTTTCAGCTGACCAAGTGACCCCCTCCTGTTCTTCAGCATATGGAGCTCTCCAGGATCAGATCCCGCAGGCTTTCATAATGGCCTCTGGGTAAACTGAGAGCTACACAGACACTCCTGGGCTTGCCTCCCTCTCTGCTACAGCAGCCTTCTTCCCCATGGCTCCAAGGAGATGACAGTGGCTGCAAGGAAAAGAAGGACATGCTAGTCACCTGATGACTGTATCAGCACTGGTGGAGGGGAGAGCAAAAGCTGTGTAATGTTCCCCACTCAGCAAACCACAGCAAAACCAAGTTTAAATTGAGGATACTATACCTTTGTTTTCTTCGGCAGGTTAACTGGGAGTTAGCATAAATGGCAAAACCCTTTTACCTAAAAATGAGGATTTGATTCCAAATCTACAGGCCCCAGACTGATGGGCCTGAAGGAAAGGATAAAATTTCTTCAAGCTCATTGATCCGCTGAGAGTTTTACCTGCCAAGGAATGAGAAACGCCAGTTATTCTTTCATAGGGACCTGCACCATTATGCTGTTTTGATATGAAACAGGTTGTAAGTATATAAGGCTGCCAAACTTTACTGCAGAAATACTCTTGATTTCTCTCAATGGAGCCTACTTTCATAAATGAGAGCCTTACAATTGCTACAATATAAGCAGAAACAATCAAATTCTGCCACGGTTAAACAGCATAGAATGACACTGCAGTGGTAAAAAAATTACAATGCAAGTAATTATTAATTTTCAGTATTACATTGGCTGTAATATTCTATATGCTATATCACATTTGCAGAAATGTTGCTGGAAAACTTAAATGCAAAGCTTAATATCAGAGTACCATTTTCTTTGTCTCTGCAATTTTTGGAGCACGGAGGTTGCTAATTCACACTTGTGCATCTCTTTTGATAGCAGAGAGGCTTATTCATGTCACTGTCTTGAATTTAAATTTAGATTGCTTATATGTGCTCATATTTTCAATTTATATTATTACATCCACTCTTACTCTATTCTTTGCTCATTAGGGACCTCTGAACACCAGCTCGAGGAAGTTCTGTTAAATGAATCGCATGCCCTTTGCAAGAGCTCTTTGAATGACGTGTAATTATCGACAATTAACAAGATACTAATTATACCTTCAAATTATAATCCTACTGAGCAAAATAAAAATCCTTTATGGAAGAAAAAATTGTTAAAGGCACAACATTATATTAAACCAAGTGACAAAAAGTTTGGCAACTTCCAGCAGTATAAATCAAACAAACTGCTGAACATATCATGCAGCTTGCCAGAATGGCTCTCTGCCAATTAGCTTTTCATTGCATATTCAATAAGCTGGGGGTGGGGGGGTGGGGGGGGCGGGGAGGGAGGAGAAGGGGGGTGTGGAGGGAGAGGGGGGCTAGGAAGAAAAGTGAAGGAGGAAGAGGATTTAACTGACGTGTTCACTGCTCAATCAATAAAAAAAGTCAGAAAAGCTGTAACAATTTGAACTTTGCTGTGTGTGTTGTCTTACAGTTACATCAAATTGACAGAGAAGAAAGGTTTGTCTGAAAGGTTTGAAGCTACAGCAGATTTCATAAATTCTACATTTGCAAGAGAAACAGCAAGAAAAAGCCTTCCTGTCATAACAACTTGGACTCAGTCTCACAAATATTCACCATGGATTTGATTTTTTTTTTAGCATCTTGCATGGGCAGTTTAGGAAATTCATCTGCACTCAAAGATGGAAATATTTGTGAAAGTATAGTGGCTGGAATTAAAACTCTACATTCACATGCTCTCATTTTTATTTTAGTTATATTTAATCCTGGTATAATTTAGCCTAAATCTCTTGTTCCTCAATTAATCCCAATCCAATAATCCCTCAAGGATTTACTTAGTTCTTAGTTCTTGTATCAGACTAAAGTGCTCACAATACTAAAGTTTTGTAGGTATGAATAATAAAAAATTTGTCCAGTCCGTTGAAAACCTAAAAAAAATCCATTTGTTTTCTGTAGAAAAAAAGTGTTCCTACTATAGGGTAAAACAGAGCTTTCAGGTACTGCGACAGTTTTCTAAGAGGCCTGGGGTTAGTACCACTTTTTCGGTAAAAGATGAGAATTCTCCCAATAAGGTAGAATTATCAATAGTCTATCATGCAAGCATGTTTGCATTCCTTGTAATTTTGGGTAATAAAATCCAGAAAAAGAGGATAGCCTTTTGCTGGCTATATCATTGTTGGTTCTGCTGCAAACATGCAGTGGGGCATAGTTTTGGTTTTGTAAGTTTTCTTGTTTTGCTTTGTTTTCCTGTTGACAAATTCCAAGAAGTTTATAAACCTTAGCAGGAATGATTTGCAATCACTCACTGAGGCATATTAGGTGCTCTGGTTGGCCAAAGTAGTGATTGGGATATATGCCATGTGGCTTCTGGAACTGTTTTCAGGTCATGAAGAGTGATCTGCAAACACTCCAAGTTAACCTTTTGCAAGAGTTTGACAGGCTGGAATTCACATACAGCTGATCTGCCATCCTCCACAAAAGGGTCATTAATAAGCCAATTTGTTTCCAATAAGTACCTGATCCAGCTGAAGTTTTGAAATGCAGAAACTCTTGGAAGTTTTTAACTCTATTCTTCATTTTACAAAGAGCATTTTTAGTAAAAAAAAAAAATAAAATAAAAATTAGCTAGTTTGCCTCCTTTTCTAGGCTGCAAAAATATAGAGTAAGGGTTTTGTGTCTTAAGAGAAAGTGGAAACTACTTAGAAATTACTTCAGAAGACATGCCAACAGGAAAGCAATGGGAGACTGGGTAACAGCATTTGTCATATTGCATCTGTACTTTTCATAACCTATCTTATGTAAACATGGAAAAGGAAGACCTTGTTTAATTTAGGCCTCATACTACAACTATTTAATAGTCATTAATTACTTTCTTCTCTATGAGAACACAGGGAAAAACAAACTCATAGTTAATCTAGATTTAAATATCCAAGAAAAGAGACATCCTGATCTGCCAGGACCATATGCAGCACAGTAAAAAACCATCCAATGTCCCTGTAATCTTCTACTGGAATCTGAAGATGCTGATGATCAATGATTGGCAACCAGAACCTTTTCTATGCCACCTCACATAGCAACTTCACTAAGAGGTCTTCAATTTCTAGGCTCCTCAGATCACTATATAGATCAACATAATTTTCCAAAAAATGTAGACTTTACCCAATCC
>JAVSBS010024224.1:0-15026 GCA_033124195.1 Coracias cyanogaster
AGATTAGATGTTAGGAAGAAGTTCTTCACCATGAGGGTGGTGAGACACTGGAACAGGTTGCCCAGAGAGGTGGTGGAGGCCTCATTCCTGGAAGTTTTTAAGACCAGGCTGGATGGGGCTCTGAGCAACTGGGCCTAGTGGGAGGCACCCCTGCCCATGGCAGGGGGTTTGGAACTAGATGAGATCTTTAAGGTCCCTTCCAACCCTGACCATTCTATGATTCATTTCTGTGTTGCCGGGAATCTCTGAGCAGACCTGAGAGCAAACATCCTCAGGTACATCAGAAATAACGCAGAAGGACCCATTTTGCCCCTGGCTCCGTGGCGGTTCCGGAGCGCTGCAGCCTGCCACAAACTCCGGTGGTGCCAGCGTTCCTGCCATGAACCCAGCGTGGGGCAGGGACTTTCCTGCCTCGCGACCGCGAGATATATATACATATATATATATATATATTTTTTTTTTTTTTTTTAAAGTACAGTTCTAGGCAGTGCAACATCCAAATGGCCAAGAAGCAAAGCGGGGATAACTCTGGGCCTGTTTCCGAAGGGGGGAAAAAACCCATTCGCACCTGTTAGGCGCTCGCACGGAGCGGGTGACGTTTGAGGCGTTCTTGTGATTTATTACGTTGTTTCAGGCACCATTTGTTATTTCACAGGCGCGGGCTGCCCCGGGCCGGGCCGCGCCGCCGCCGGCGCGCTCGGAGCCGCTGCGGGCTCCCGGAGCCCGGCGGGACTTCGGGGCCGCGGTCGTTAAAGTCCTAATAAACATCGAACCGGGGAAACGCGCCGCGACCGCTCTGAGGTAAACGAGCAGCCGCGCTCCGGCGGGCGGTGACGGCGGGGCTGGAAGCCGTCGCGTCGCGTCCCGCCCCGGAACCCGACCCCTACCCGAGCGCCGGCCGGCCGCCGTTACCCTCCCCCCCGGCCCCGGGCAAGCGTTCGCTACCTTCCGCTTCCGCCTCCGCCTCTCCTCCCGCACCGGCACCGGCGCCCACGCGCTCCCGTGACGCCAGCACGCTGCGGGCGGCCCGGCCAATCCGGAGGTGACGCCGGGGGCGGAGAAGGGAGGGCCGCGCATGCGCCGGGCCCGGCGGCGGGTCCGGCCTGCGCGGTGCCTGCGCCTCAGGGGAGCGGTCGGCGGCAGCGGCGGAGGTGAGGCGCGGCTGGGACTGGGGCTTGGGAGTGGCGGGACCTGCCTGTCGGGAGCCGCCCCGCCTGCTTCCCGCCCCGGGCTGTCCCAGGGTGGCGCTGGGGTTTGCCTCCCCCCGCCCGGGCCGCCTTTCGCAAGGCCGCGGCTCGCTCCCCGCGGCGGAAGGGCCGGGAGCCGGCCCAGGTTGCCGCCGAAGGAGCTCGGCGGAGCTGGCGGGGGGCAAAGTTGTCCGGACTGCTCTCGGGGTGAGGGGGAAGGACTTTGACGCCCGCAGCGCAGTGCGGCAGCGGAGCGGGCCCTGCTACCCGCCGGCTGCTCGGCCTGAGAGCGGGGCAGCGCTGCCGGTCCGGGGGGTGAGGTGGCTTGGGGCATCGCTGAGTTCAACCGAGGCCTTGTGTTTCTTTCAGATTTCCTCCGCTTCCGTCTGTTGCTCTTGTAGAAAGCAAGAGTTGTTCTTGTCACCTCTCCTTTTGGCGTCTGTAAGAGAACCGAGAAGATGGTGAATGTTTTGAAGGGTGTTCTGATTGAATGGTTAGTCACAGCACTTACTGCCTCTCGTTGGTTCAAGGTCTACTTATTTCTTTAGGGCTGGATATATTCTAAATAGCTTAAGAGTCTCAAAAAGTCTCTTTGTACTCACAGAAGTAATTGTGAGGAGAGGTGATGCTGAGCAAGTAGACAAAAGTGCAGCCTTTGGGGGAAGGAGAGAGGCAATTGTAGGTAATCCTAATTCCAAACTTCTTTTTTCTTTTCAAGATACTGCTTTCCACTTATGTTTAACCACTAGGTGTTCCCTCTTGTTGTTTATATTGCTTACAAATAATGTCTTTTTTTGGTTGTTATTTGTGAGCAGTGTGTTTCCCCACTGATTCTAGAGGGAGATGAGATAATCTTTGATCCTTTCTTTCCTATGTGTTTTCATCAACTCTAGTCCAAATTATGTTCAGGGCTGACATGTGGCTCTGTTTGTAGATCATACTTGAAAAGAATATGCTTGTAGTTTGTAAAAGCAACCTTTTGATATATGTGCAGTAAACATGTTTTTATACAATCTTAAGTCTCTAGACTCTAGTCTAGATTCTAGACTAAAATGAGATAACTGGTTACCTCCAAAGATTTGTGGGTCATTGTGTAGCATTATATGACATAAAAGATCTGTGCTGTACATTTCAGATTGTAAACATATGAACAGATTATAAGTGTACAAGGACCAGAAGAACCTTGAACCTCTTGTGATGTGCCTGCATGGTGCATATAGCTGTGAGCTGGCAGCAGCTAACTTCTGAGTTGACTGGACGTTAGGCAGCTTTGGTCTGGATGTCTAATGGCTATGTGTGAGCAGTTCAGAGCCTAAACCTGTATCAAAAAGCCTGTCTTCTCAAATTTGGCTCTGTGCTAGTACCTTGACAAACCTTCTGAAGCACAAGAGATTGCTTGCCTGCAGCTGACTATGTAGAGATGCCCAGAGCAGGATTCTTGACTGACAAGGCAATAAGTTCTAAAATCTCAAGTAGCAAAATATATTGGTTTTTCATTTTATGTGTCTATTTTACACACACCTAAAGATCTGTGTGTTTTAATTCAGCACCATGGCCATGTCTCACTTAGTATTGGCATGGAATTTAGTCATTCTCCCTGGAAGGGAGTTTTCTGGTAACAAATCTATAGCATTTGTTATGCCATCAGATGTTTTCAACAGCCCCCTGGGAAAAGTGTTCTTTAAGTTGTTTTGGCTAGCTCTTAGTTGTATGATTTTGTTTGTTCGTGTTCTCCCCACCTTTGCATAAAGGTAGCCTTTATTCAAGGCTATTATTCAATTTTATTATTCAATTATTCAATTGTTATTATTCAATTTTAGGAGAAGATGCAGAATTACTATAAACCTGTCCCCTTGTTTACACGTCAGATACAAGTTTTTTACAACCCATCTTTTGAAGATGTTTAAGATACCAGGTGAATGGGCAGTGGAAAAAAAATAGACACTTCTGAATGCGTAAATTGTGCAAGTCAAATAGTGAAATGTTGTGCAGGTCTTTTTTTTCCATATTCTTCCAATAGCTAGCTAAACTTTTCTAAAGATGCCATATAAAGGATTATAATCTTCAAGTACTGTAATGAGACCAGTGTTTCTGGTGTGACATACATCTCTTGCGCTTGTTGCAGTTCTGTAAGTTGATTTTGTGAAAACCAGTCTCTGGATACTGCTCAACATCATACAGGCTGGTCATACCAGCTAGGACAGAAGCTTGTGTCATCTAGTACTGTTTGTGAGCCACTAAAGTACAGCTGAATGTACCAAGGGACAAATAAAACCTCCCTGCATCCGTCCAAATTGGGATGTGGACAAGTGCTGGAAGCCATGTACTTCTGGTATCTAATTTTTCTCATCTTCTGTTTCTCTTTTGTTTTTCTTCCTACATGCCAGAGCACATAAATAATGGTTATTTTAAAGAAGATGTAGCTTCCAGACTTTCCCATTCTTTTTTCCCTAAAATTACTTTGTACTTTGAGAACTAATCTTACTCTAGTCATGCTTCAGCAGATTTGAGGCCAATAGTAAAGGTTGTTTTTTGAGATGCTGGGCAGGGGACAAGGGAAGGGTCTGGTCACATAGTGCATGTCTTTGCACCATACATACTTCTAGGTAAGGGTGAATTAGTTCTCATACTGCCTTTAAGAGAGAAGGTTAACTGAGGAGTTCTTTTAAGATTACTATGTTATTAAGAATTCTTTCTAAGAAATACTATGTTGCCGAAACAAGTACCTTCCTAATTTTGAAGGTATCCTGAGCTACCTGATTCCAATATCCTGTATTTCTTGTGTTTTCACCAGTTGTTGCAGTCAAATACTAAGTTTTACCAAAGAGCATGTTATTCCTGTTTTGTAAAGACCAGTGTCAGAATAATGTCTGAATTCTTCAAAATTTCCATGGATCAAAGATCTTGTAATTGGAAGCCACTTTACCTAGCTGCTTAGCATAATGCAACTGTTTCAGTTACCTGCAGTTTCCATACTTCCAAAATGCTTTCTTCTAAACATTTAAATTTAACTTAGAAGGTGACATGAAAAAGAAGAGACTGTTCAGTTAGTCTGATACATGCATCCATACATGACAACTTTTTCTCTGTGCTGTACTACTTCAAGTGAGATCTATGTTCTCAAAAATACGCTTTAAGAAAACTTGTTTTTACAATTCTATTGCTGAATATAGAAATTTAAGTTCAAACCTACCTTATTAAGGGTTGGGTTTGTTTTGGTTTTTCTAAGCTACTTTACCAACAGCATGGGGCACTTCTCTGCTAATCAAGCAGCTAGTTCTTCCCATTATATTTTGTTATCAGTTTATGTCTAAACCAAACAATTATTCTTGTGAAAGAAACAACTTTTTCCAAAGCTTCATAAACTTTATTTAAACTGGGAGCAGCTCTTGAACTTAATATTCATTTCCCAAAGAATTTTGGGAGTGTCTTCAAACAGGTTTTTTTGTTTGTTTTTTAACTGTTTCTTATTACAACAAGGTGGGTTCTGATCCATGTTTGTCTCCACAGTGACCCGGCAATGAAGCAGTTTCTGATCTACTTGGATGAGTCAAATGCATTGGGAAAGAAGTTCATCATACAAGACCTGGATGAAACTCATGTATTTGTATTAGCCGAGTTGGTTAACTTCCTTCAGGAGAGAGTGGGCGAGTTAATGGACCAGAACTCTTTTCCTATTACTCAGAAGTAAAAAGACTAGCGAAATGAGATTGCTGCGACTTTCGGAATAGCAAATTTCAATACCTTGGGTTGTTACCTTTTTAATAGATACAGTGTGGTTAGTGAAGTTCTACGTAGAAGTGGCTACTCTAGAAAATGGATTATTTTCATAGGGAAAATACTTTCAAAATGAGAAATAAAATCCAATTTAAAATATTATGGTATCTTTATTAAAATCCTTAAAATGATACGCTTGAGGACTTGCCTAGAGAATTTTTGATGCATGCCCTCTTTTTTTCTTTTAGGATTTTTTTCTTGCAAGATGGTATCAACCAAAAATTAGAGTTGTGTTTCTACTTATATTGGAATGCTGTGTGAAATCCTCTGATATTGATTAACTCTGGTTATAGTGTTGATAGAATGTAAAGAAAGTCTGTTAAAGTATTATCTGTGCTTGATGGAATGTCTCTATAAGTTGAAGGCATGGTCAGATACTGCTTTAACTTAATGGGTTTTCTATAGGAAATTGAAGCAGATGAGTTTATTTTCTTGTTTGTTTGGATTTTTTTACAAATATTTTACAAATTCCCACACTGCTTGCCTACTTTGACCAAGGCTATGTTTTTCTGTGTTGTTCTGGGTTTGGGGAGTGGTGGTGGGAATCTAGGAGTATGGAAGGGAGGTGAGGTGTGGACAACAAAATCCATTACCCCAGATCATCACCTTTTAATTCTAAACTCGTTACTTGCATATCAACAATAGTAAATGAAAGGAGTAAAATAAATAGGAGGCAAATGCTTTAGGTATAATTGCTTGTATTTTTCCACTGAAGCTAATACCTAGTCACAGCAAGCTATGTGATCAGGAAGGGAAAATAAAGACTTGGTTGTTCTACCTGTGAAGAAGGCTGTGTTTGGTCTTTTGGGGCTGTTGGGATTTTGTGGGTTTGGTTGTTTGGTGGTTTTGTTTGTTTGTTTTCTTTCAACTTAACTTCTCCTCCTGTTGCACTTTGCTGCAGAGAAAAAGCCTCATAGTTTTATAGGGTTTTTTTGCACTGTATTTGTAACTCATTACCTCAGACACTGGCTTATTTAGTAAGTCAGCTAGTGCATGATGATAAAACCTGTGAAGATTTCCATCTACAAACATGGCAGGTACAGGTTACAGGACAAAGAAGAATAACGTGTTACCTTTTCTCTTATTGTACTTTCTACTCAAAATAGTACAATTTATTTGATCTGTAAGTAATCACTTATAAGTGAAAGGCTTCTAGGGTATTTCAGAGGGAAGCTTGGTGTGGTTTTCAGAGATGCTCCTGTACATCAGATAGAGGCCATCTTTGTATCTTTGGGGGAAGAAACAAGTATAAATAGAAAGGCTTTTATAAAGAACAATATTCTTTACTGACTCTCCCACTGTTGTTTTTTTTCCTGTCCAGAAGATAGCAGATTAGTTGGTGTGTTGACTTTTGTTTCGTTTGGGTCCCCCCCGCCCCCGGGAATAGGGAAGCTTCAGGATAAAGTTTCATTAGATGTTTTTTGTCAGAAAGCAGTATAAAGAAATTTCTGCAGCATTGCATATATTCAGGCTCATGTGAATGAGCAAATAGCTCCGTGGAATTTAACTTCATATAGTTTTTGGTACTCCTCGCTTGGCTGAATAGAACAATGGGGTTTGATCCAAGTTGTTTCATCTCTTTCTTTTACAAGTGGTTGCTTCCCCCGTCACATAGATTAAGAACCAGCTACACATCTTCATTTGAAATAGAAAGTTGAAATCTTGTATGAATGATTTATGGCTCCTTACCACTTTCTTGAGACTGGTCAAACATTGACCTCATGACTGTTGTTTTGTAGAAGATTTATTGGGTGCTCGTTTAATGAAGACAAAATCAGTAGTCTTAGCATGACATTATAGCTTAATGAAATTTATTTAAGTGTCTTACATCCTTTCTTTGGAATCCTAGTTTCTTTCATCCAGATTTTGCTGAAAAGTAAATGATCCCTTTCTCTTCAAATGACAGCATTTGAAAAGTCATGTTAGAATTACATCTGTTACACTTCTCTCTATTTAGCATGTTTAAGTACTACATTTCTATGGTGATTTTCCTTTTAAGTCTATGATAAACTTCTTGCAGTTCTTGTCTTTTTCTCCTGGTTATTTGTACAACTATTGTTGCATTGCCTGTGTTTTAGCTTATGTTTCCAGTGATAAATGGTTTCTGTAATACGGAAGGATAGAAGTCCCAAATTGTATTAACTATCCAGATGTACATTCTCATACTCTTTGCTCTCAATCTTTTTCAAGCAAACATGTTTATGGATTTTAAGTTCGAAACCTGTCAAGACTTAGATCCATCCTGCAACCTGACCAGGTCTAACTGATTCTTTGCTGGGAGAATAAACAAGAGGTAGAAAGAAGGAAATTGGTATCTCCTTATGGGCTCAAAGGAGATGAGTTCTTTGTAGTTTCTAGGGAGAAAAGGATCTTGAATCATGTAGTATGGTGAAGGAAATCCAGTGAGGAAGCTTTTAGAACTTGAGTATATATATGTATTTAGAAAACCCTAAACAACCAAGGGTTTCTGGGGTTGAATAAACTTGGACCCCAGAAAGCTGCATTTTTGTTTTGTTTTGTTTTTTCTTTAAATGCATATATTCCTGGAACTTACATGCTTTAAAAAAAACCATATCCCAAATGAGAGAAAAGTAGGTACTAGCTTTAAAAATATCAAGACAGTTATCATTTATACTTACAGATTTTTAATGTTTTTGCTGGCTACCATTTAGATGTGAAATACTATTGGTGAGTGGAGCTCTGAATAAAATATTGTGTTAAGAATATATCTTTTTTTAAAGACTGGAAGCATTTGAGAGTTAAAGGTTAAGAGGATGTGTTTAAATATATACCTGTTTGGTTAATAGAGCTCATATGGTGAGAACATCAACTCTTGCTATATTTGGAATATTGTATGTTAAGTTAACATTTCTATCCACAACTAATAAGTTACCTTTTTTTTTTCTGGTATCTAGCATAGGGACTATATTTTGCACAGGTCCTGCTTGAGCAGCAAAAGTAGAACTTGAATGACAGACTTCTTGTTTCTTCTTGTTGAAGCAGCAAGTTTTATCTTGATGGGCTTTCATTGCTAAGGGTTGAGCTGGCCCTTCACTTTTGGCTTTCAGTCTGAGTTGAAAGTATCTTGTCTCCTGGAGAAGGAGCATGGTGGAATAATTACCTACAGGATACTTTAACTTCATGTCTTACTTGCTACTTTTTTTTATATTTAGCTCTAAGAAAGCTTGCAAGTTCACTTGTTTGTGTTTTGTGCTGTTAGTAGTTGCTCTTGGGTAGTTACTGTAACTTTGAACAGGCTTACAAATACCATTTCTGTTAACACAAATGCAGAAGCTAGAGAGTAGTATATGACAGAAAAATGAGAGAGGTCTCTAAAGCACAGTAAGAGAATTTGAGCAGTGTAAAGTATTTATATTAAATGGGATGAGAGGGGTGGAAGCTGAAAATGCAGCTTCCTGTTAAAATAAAGCAATAGCACCTCATTTTTACTTAAAATTACACTGTTTAGTGTTTTGGCTTTTGTCTAAGCCGCAGGTTTGTGTTTTTTTTTTTTTTTAATTTTGTTTATTAACAGTCTTCAAAGAAAGGTGGGTAATATGGCTGTAGGGTAACACAAATAAGCCTGAATGCTGTCACATATTTAGATAGCTTATCCCACAATTTCTAGAATGAATTCTGGATGGTAGGGTTTTTTAACGTGGAGATTGGGAGCATGATGAAGATGACCCTGAGGGAGTTAGTATCGATAGGGATTGTATTGAATTTCTTAGCTTGTTACGAATGCTTAAATCCCCTTTCCTTCTCTCCGGTTCAACAGTTAGCCCAGGGAGAATAATTGTCCAGTGCAGTAGAGGAGGAAATAACCAAAAATCAGTAGAGACAATGGATGTGACCTCAAGAAAGAAAACTGTGTTGAAATAAAATATAGTGCTTCAAGGAATTACATCATTTCACCTGAGAGAACCCAGGTTGAGTGGATTTGACATTGTAGCTAAACTGCCTGAAAAGGCAGGCTTCCAAATGCATTTGGAATGAAGAATGATAGAATGTTTTTTGTTTGTTTAGAAATTTAATGTGTTTGTAATGATAGTTTTGGTTTTTGTTCTATGTAGCACAGTGCTGAGAGCTAGATGCACTATGTAAAAACTTCTCAAGTGCTATTGTATGTTAAGAAATCCTATTTTACAGTCTTTCCAGGATTATAAGGTATATTGAAAAGCATATCTTCTATATCTTCTGATTCTTTTGGGGTTTTTTAATGTGGCAGAAAACAGAATTTACTGGGGTTTTTTACCTCACTCATGTTAATTCTGCAGGGCCTAAAGTATACAAGAACAAACTAGAGAACTTGTATTTTATGCATTAACAGGATTATTTACTGTGAATTGAAGATAATGGTATTTCCTGGTGTCATTAAAACGACTGATTTTAACCTTTCTTAGTTGGCATCGTCACCATAAAAGTATCCAATTTCAGTCAGCCTCTAGGTTGAGCTTGCAAAGTAGGGCTCTAAAAGCCATAGATATAAAAATATAAAATCAACAAGTCTTCAGTCATGTAAACAAATACAGGCTGAGCAGTATAGTTTGTTCTGGCAACCAGGCAGTAGGGGAGTGAAGAAAATGTTAAGCTTTTGTAATAAATCTTCTTGCAGTTCCAATTCCACAGCAGATTCGGATCCTTTTTCCACACTGACTTGTTGATAATCCCATTAAAGCTGATAATGGTTACTGTAAAATGAGGCAGTATGTCAGAAACGGGTGTCTATGTTTGTCTTGTAATTCAGACTTTGGGAAGGCTTACATGTGCTATACAAGACTAAGCATTCAATAAATAGATGAGGTTCATAACAATGGAAAAAAAGAAATTCTTCCTAAGTCGTCATCTTTTGTCTTGTGACTTAACAACTAACAAGAAATTTTTAAAATAGGTTCTCTGATGAAAAAAGAGCTCCACATCATATTTCTTTTTAATGTGGAATAGAAATAATATTTTACCCGTCTTTGTTTTGTATAAAAATATCTTCAGGACTGAAGACTTAACAGTTTGAAGGCAGGCCAGTAAGGGGAGCTCTTATCAATGTTTTAAACTGCTTTTTAAAAAATTGCTGCAGCATGGGCAGTAGTGGGTCAGAGACTTACTGCGCTCTGGAAGATTAATATCTTTCTGGATATGCTTTCAGCTGGACATAAACATTCAACTTCAAAGGATCCTTCTAGAAAGATATTTGCAGTAGGAGATTTTGGAATGTAGTATCTTTAGTTCTGAAATTTCTTAGATGTTTAGTTACCCGATGTTGTTCTATGCTTAGGTGCGCAGTCCCTTCAGATGTCACTGGTAGGTCTGTGTATCTCAACACCACTAGCAATTAGGAGTTGCTCTGTATTAAGTTACATCATTCTCAGTGAGTGTAACAATCACAGGAAGACATTCTTGATACAGTCAGAAACAACTTTTATGGAGACTTTATTTCCTCATTACACAAAATGCATGTGATTGTAGGGTACCTGTTCCTCAGAGCACATGCACCATACCAAATGGAAGACACAACAACTGTTCAATCTTGCAGTATTTCTGTTGGCACTGGGGATTTCTGTGTCTGTATCCCTATGGTGTTGCTGATTGTACATAGAAATGAGACCTTCAGAAAGTTTTTGCCCTCATTACCCCAAAAGGGAATAGTTTTGTTGGTTTACACCTATATAGAGGTGAAATTCAGTATGTTCCCTAAACAAGCAAACAAAAACCCCAGAACACCTACCAGTTAAGTTTTGATAAGGGGGGGGACCCGAATACCTTGGATATTAGTGACTGCATTTCTCATATAGACAGAAAAAGGTAATTTTCTCTCCCCTGATTGTGTAGCAGTAATTGGCAGATTAACTGCAGAATTGAAATGGACTATAAAATTGCTGTCCTGTAAACAAATTTAAGAAGTAGAAATTTTAGAGCATTATTGTTAGCTTTTAGCTTTTTGTGCTTGAGCAATTCTAGGTGTTAGTAACAAGAAGTATAACGTTCCTGGAAGAAATCTCATTTTCAAATGAATATTTTTCTTTTACCAAAAGAAAACCAGACTCAATACCCATACAGGAATGTGTTAGAACACACCAAAGAAAACCTAGCCAACACCAAAACTGACAGGTAATTGATTAGCCGTAGAACTAGCCCCTCAAGAAAGAGCAAGCAAGCAAAATTTCTGGATGACTATAGATGGAAGGAACTGGCTGTCAGAGCTATGCAGTTGTTCACTTACCCGTTACAGAAAAGATGGACCCAGTTGTAAATTACAGGATGTGCAAAAGGATGAGTACACTGCAGCTGTGAAGAGATCACTCGCAGATAAGAAAATGTTGCACATTTCTACAGTGTTGGCATAGCTGATGTACTGGCAGTGAGAGGTAAACATACTAAGCAAACCTCTAAAACCTGTTATAACCTGTTAGCATTTTGTGTGTTGTGTTCCTGATGTTCTGAAACTAGAGGGGTGAGGTAGGAAGGTGAAAGGAAATGAAGGTAGAAAAG
Source organism: Coracias cyanogaster (assembly GCA_033124195.1). Taxonomy (NCBI): domain Eukaryota; kingdom Metazoa; phylum Chordata; class Aves; order Coraciiformes; family Coraciidae; genus Coracias; species Coracias cyanogaster. Next base: position 11,451 of record JAVSBS010024224.1, read on the forward strand.
AGGAGGAAGAGTATTTTGTTTGTAACTGGCATTTCCTGTTAATTCTGAAATTGAACAAGATCACAAGGAGCATGAAGACAAAATTAAGAGAGAGATTACACTCCAATTAATTTTGTTTCAAAAAAATATACTTGCAATTAACTAGAACTTAATTGGTTTACATAAGGTTTTTATTTATCATCTGAGCCAACATATCATGCTTCTATTCTGGATGGGACCACTTTTCCTTGTGGAATGATAGCGTAGCTTTGCTTCCTTTTAAACTCTGGAGTTCCCTACACTGGCAACTTTATTGCTGTAAAATGTGTTTTGGATGATTGTGGTATGTATATCATTAAGCATACAGGTATTCCAGAAGCTGAGAGATTGAGCAGCAATGAGTAACCCTGGAATAATGATAGCCTTCTGTATCCTAAGCCAGCTTTAAAGTAAGATAGAAAATAAAAATCTCTCTTCAGCTGCAACATGAAGCATGCTCCTTGCATTTGATTTTGCTTTTGTTCTGAACTGAGACTAATTATGTCTCTTAATTTTGGAAAAGTTATAAAGTCAATTTAAAATCAAAGAAAAAGGATGCCTGGTTTCTTACGGGATATTTGAAATAAATACTGTCAAGCACAGGCATGGCAAGGTCAGTGTGATAGAGGACAGTGACAGCTTTTTGTTGCTGGCCAGATTGCCCTTTGGGCAAAGACAGCTGCAAACAGCACATGAGCAGGAGAGCAGGGCTGAGGAGGGGGCGAAGCTGGGTGTCTGAACAAATCTGTCAGGAGGACAAGGGAAACTGAAGTCTTGGAACTAGTAAATGTTTCCCCTTTTGGCTTTGAGTAGCTTTTTTTAAAAAGCCATTTCTGTCTCTTTAGCCTGCTGTGTGACAGCAAGATCTATAAGGAGCTGTGGGGAGTGGGAAGGAGGGATTCTGAAGGTGTATGTGTTTCAGAAGGTGGTTCCTAAAGCTGTTTGCTACAAGCATTAAAAACTAGACCAAGATGAAACTGCCTTTTCAATATCCAGATTTATTGTAGCTCATTCCTTTTTTTTTTAAATGTACTACAAACTAAAAAGAACTGTGAAAGTGCTGGAAAGAACTTTTCCTGTTTGAATTGCTGACTACAAGAAGCAGCCACATTACACGTCTTAATTTGAGGCAGTGAAGGAGGCTTTCATGTAATGCATTTTTTTCATTATAGTCATAGTTACATGAAGGTCACAACCAAAACATGTCATAGAAACAGAGAGAGAAGATTGACATAAATGGCACAAGTTTCAGACTAGCAGATAGACATTGGCAACACTTCGTCCTTGCTCAAACTTGAGATTAATGTCTTGGGCCAATATTTTAGTTTCTGCTAGTTAAGAGGCTTGCCTTGGGACATCTGGGGCAGAATCATAAGTTGGATATACTAGAAACTTGTCACTCTTGGGTTGAAGGAATATCGAAGTCTGGATTTTTTCAGTCTCGAAACCTGCTATACTCAAGCATGACAGGCACTTTTCTCCTTTGTCGTAGTGCCCAGTATGTGATGATGACAGTTGTGCACATTTCCAGCATCTGGGATGACATGAAGTTATGCAATAATGAAGTATCATGTACAATTAAAAGGGTGATGTACAGATTTAATTTTCTTCTGTTTTAAAAGTATGAAAATAAAACTACATATGAAAATAACTCCTGTGTACACCACTAAGTATTGAATGCAGTTCATTGAAGTATGATCTCTGGGACCAAGTGATTGATCTTTTTAATGAAGCAGCCCTTTAAATATATGTAAATTGTGTAACGAGTGTTGAGAACATAGACAAAACACCAACTTGTAAGTTCCAATTTCTTCCAGATGTTCATAAGAAAATAATTTAAAAGTAATACATATATACAAAGCAGATATAAGCAAAGCAATTAAGGCTTTGTTCGTGCAAATGTGAACTTATTGCCAAGTGCAGTGAACTTACTACATGGGAGTTGTTCTGCTACCCTTCAAGACCTGTGATGCTAAGCACTAACATTTAACAGTGATGTTTTTACTTCTGCCTTACTACTAGAGCTGTGAAAATTAATTCTGTCTGAAAAGGAAAGATGTTAACACTGTTTTGGTGAGACTAGCTCATGACTTAAAGAATAGCTCACTTTTACAGTAACTAGTATGACCTAGTGGAGAAGTCTGATGTTGCTCTATGTTCTCAAGCAGGTACCTTTCCTTTGTCCTAATGCAGATTTCCCCATCTGTCAAATGGGGATAAGAGTACCTATTTTTCTGCTACTACTTCTAAGCAAGACTGCAGCCTTGCTTTGTATTCTATCTACACAAAATGCACAGTGGAAGTCTGTCCTGCTCTCTGTTCCTGCTAAAATGAAGTATTCTCTAGTAAATGTTGGAGTACTTTATAACATACATGGGAAAATAAGCATTAAATTGTAGGAGATCTTATTCTGCTAGTACATTAGCTCACATGCATGCACATTAATATTGCTGTCAATCAAAGATTCTTAGGTCTTCATAGCATCACATCCTGGCCTAACCACAATTCTGAGTGAGAAGTTAGGAATACTGTGTGTATATACATTTGTATAAATATACATCTATTAGAAATATAAATATACACATATGTCTATTTGTATAAATGTAAATCTACACACAAAAAAACCCTGTGTGCATATACATACCTATATGCAGTGTGTATATATAATCCCTGGAGCTATAGTGTGATTACCTCATGGAAGAAGGATAGCCTTCTTTGCCCAAAAATATTTCTTACAATTTAGAGAGGAAGGGGCTGCTTTTGCAGTCCTTGCTCTGAGTAGCATTACTGTAAGCTTCAAGCAGGTGATGGGGTTCTCAAGGGGGAACAAACATAGGAAACTGGGGTGCTAATAAGGATAATCAGACCTTTCACATCTGGAATTTATTTTGTGGCCTCCTAAAACTGGTATTAAAATGTTCATTAAGATCCCTAATAAGGCATTCACAAAAGTTTTGTTGGTTTTTTTTTTTCCTTTCTATTGTACATAGAACTGCTTTTTATAATAGTATTATATTTTGCTAAAACCAGAAAAAATGCAAAAAACCCTATCATTCTATTAATCATATTCTTGCAGTGTATTTTCCTACTGTTAAATCTAGATTGAAATTATTTTTTCAGTGGAGTAAAGGGACTTAAATATTTGATCATGTTTCTTTATAGGACTACCCACAGCAAATGCAGGTATCATGCTGTAATTATGTATTTTTTAAAAGAATTAACATTTCATTTCGCAACAGTCTGTTGGATTTTCGACTATGGAGGGTGATGGTACAGAAGATACTTATTTGAGACCCTGTTGATAAACTGTTAGAAGAATTCTGGTGCTTAAAACCTTGAATATTTTGATGTCTTTTCCTTATTCTTCCATATTTTTCAAAAACTCTTTCTTTATTTTTGTATTTGAACATAGTCTTCACTGAATTTTGCAAAAAAAAATATTGCATAAGCTTTGATTTGCTGTCCTTTTACTTGAGCTGCTTATGAGACCACACTTTGACATAAGACGTTTTGAAGAATACATATGTGTATATGGCATGAATCTCTGTAGATTTAAGC
>JAVSBS010024225.1:0-14903 GCA_033124195.1 Coracias cyanogaster
GCAGACCTGTGTCCTCTTGCTGAATGGGATTTTTTAAAAAAATGTACTTATCTTACTGTGTTTCTGATCAGAAAGGTGATACTATTCCCTCATGTTTCTTCTTTCCCTGCTTTCGTATTTCATATTTTGGGATCAGCATTTAATAGTTTCAATTCTGATGAAATAATTGTGGTAATTAGTGACATTTTGTGTTCCTAAGTTCCTTGTTGTATTATAGTCTGACATTTTATTTTATTGCTAATTCTAAAGAGCGGATTTATGTGCAGATTAAAATTGCTGCCATGTGTTGTTCTAGAAGAGCTGCATATTTCAGTGGAGAGTGATGGGATTCTCTTCATCTTACTTATCCCAGCAGTGCTGTGAAGGTCTTTATTTTTTGCAGAATTTTCTTTCGTTAAGAGTGGTGTCTGTGGGACCAGAAAATCTGAGATGTAAATTGGTCACCCATTCAGCGTGTATACATCTTTTGAGCCAAGCATCCTTATCATCATCCTGAATACTAACACGCTTTACCGTTACAGGAAGGCACGAAGCCTTTGTCAGTCAGGTGGGTGTCTTGATGTTTATGTAATCACTGCAGCCAAATTTCACTTCTGGTTAGTATCATCTTGAAATTGAAATTGTTTTCTTTCTGAGAAGACAGTAAAGTATTTGGCCACCTATTTTTATTTACGTTTCTAACCAGATAGTTTTTCCAAAATGCTTACCACATGGCAACTCATGCTGATATTTTAGGACATCAGAACACTTTACAAAAAGGATTATATCAAACTCTGCCTTCTGGCTTGTACTTTTATAAGTGTTGCTCTATGCAATAATTTAAAAGGAAATTCTTCTGGGGATTGAGATGTCTCTGTGCCCTCCAGGAAAGCGGCTTTCTCAAACAAAGGCTTGTATTGCAGTAAGTTAGGTTTAGCTATTTTGTCGTAAGTTAGATATTTTCCTCAATAAGGAAATCTGCTCCTTTATGTCCCTGGGGCTTCTGTGAACCAGGTCATTTCTCAGCTTTCTGGCATCATTAACTTCCTTGCTGTACAAAGAGGGGGAAGGGTCTGTGGTGAAAGGGAAAATGATCTTTTCAGTGCTAAAGGGGCATGTCCCCCAGATTACCTCTGCAGAGCCATGAGCAATGGTCCTTTTCAAAACATTGAAGGATTCTCCTTCAGATGTCAACAGAGACCTGTCAGACCACGTCAGTGAAGTCACAGCAGGGTTTGATTAAGGGCAAGAGTCTGGCCAGAGAAGCCAAGGGCCCTGAATAAATACAGGGGGGAGTGAAGGAGTGCTGCTAAAGGACAAAATGTCTTTATGGAAATCAAATCAAAATACTAAGCATTGAGATTTATGCTCTTAATGCTCAAGATTATTTTAGCAGAATAAATACTATGAAATACTGATCTCAAAACATGAAAGATGAGAATAGGGATCCCAGCCATACCCCAAAGTTGATGCAAGTTTGATTCAACTTGAAAAACATCGGCACCAGTAAGCTGATAGTAAGAGAAGAAATAAGGCTGTGCATAATAGCTGTGCTTCAGGAGCCTGGGAAAGCGGCTCGGGCTGAAGGCAGGGAAGTGCGCTAGAATGCAGAAATCCACTAAAGTCTTGTCTTTTTTAAAAAAATTTGTTCTTTCTGAGTTCATACCTTCAGAAATGCCTTTTCGTATTCTTTCATTAATGGCTTTTAAAAGTCCACTCTGTATGTTAAAGACAGGCATGTTCTTTGAAACAAAATCTTCAATGGCCCCTCCTGAATTTGCAGGTGGTTCATGTGGCAGCTTTGCTGTCTCCTCGTACCACAAACACGCACGGACTGGAGAGATTCTGTAACTAGACCACTCGTGTCCCTGCAGAAGGCAGTGTCTTTGGGTTTGCTGGATTCCAGCATAAAATCCAAGGTTTCATATTAAAATATTTTGAGTGGACTTTCTTCTAGTAAGCTATAGAAAGATACAGTCATTGAATTAAAGCTGTTTTCAACAGTTATACCCAAGAGTCCTCATGAAACAAGACAAATGATAACAACCTATTTGTTTTGCCAGTTACACAGTGGAACAATACAGCATGTTTTGCCAACAGACACCCCAAGGAACTGATGGAGAGTGACAGGCGTTTGCCCTTTGCCCCCAGAAAGTTCCCTGCTTTGCTAGCCCAGCAACATCTCAGTTACCCACCCCGTTTAACCTGCAGCTGCAAAGGCCTTGCCGGTAATTGTAGGCAGACTAAAGTTTTTTATCCAAGAATTAAAAATGGTCAACTCTTTCCTGAAAGAGTAACAGTCACAGTAAGTTAATCAAAGAGGAGGAACAAACAGAAAAAAAATCTAGCAGGGATTCTGCTTAAGCTTTTGAGTCTCTGCATTCCTCCCAGCTTACTCAGGGAAAATATATTCCTATTTCTACTGGGAACACTCTTAAAAGCCTTCTCACAATAATGGATTGGGCGTTAACGCCTTGTTCACAAGAGCTGTGTGGTTTCTTTGTGTGTTCTCATAATCTTATTTTAATTGTAGCTACAGTACAAAATGTTGAGTGCCTCAGTGAAAATAAAGCTGTGAGATCCGAGGCTATGACAGGGTTTGGAAACATCACCCAGTTGCATCTGCAATGGACTTGTATTTTCTGCGTGTCAGGTAATTACAGTGCTGGAAAATGGAAGAAGGGGATTTCCAGCCTCTCTTGGTCAAACTGCCCTTTGGGATTCAGTCTGGAGAAGGGCAATGACATCAATTCCTGGTTTTCCTGAAGGTCAGGATCCTAGGTGTACTCTGCAGCTCCTGGAGGGAGCGCATCCCTGTACTCACACTTCAGGTGAAGGTAATTGCAGTAAATTCCTCAGAGCTGCCTCAGTCTCTGGGAGACAAGAAGTTTCAGTGTGTCCAAGGGCCTCGTGACATTAAAACCAGTTGTTGGTTTATTCCCATTCCCTTCATCTAACTGCTCGTTCAGACAGTCACTAGAAAATTTATGGAATAATCAATATCTGAGCCTTGGGAGCAAGGCCTTTATTAGGCTCATTAAGGACAGAATGTTTCCAATTACAAGGAAGGCTGTCAGACTGCTTTAAATGCCATAATACGCTATCTTATGGAATGCAGCAACATAATCCTTCATTCTTGAGTACATTTTCAAAATTCCCATTGAAGTCAGAAGGCAGCTCCTGTGCCAGCAGCTAGTAAGAGAACATAGGAAGCAGTGCATGCAGTGCCTGAGGGAGGAGCGGGAAGCATCCCCTTCTGTGGCAGACTCAAAGGGCTGAGTTGATGGGCTATAGAAGCAGGGTGTCCCTGGGGCCTGTGGGATTGGACTATGGGGTGAAGGAAATTCCCAATAATTTTGCCTTCTCCTAAAAATAATTGCAGGGCATTCAGTGGGAACCTTTCTAGCTCTTTTATAAAAGAAGACAGTGTTAGGAAAGGAAAAAAAAAATGCTGTGTGGACATCACTCCAGAGTAATAAAAGAAGCTTAGTTCTTTTCATGTTGATTAAAGCATTTTATTTTTTTATAGGACTAGCAGTGTTTGGACTGCAGATACTGTAAAAACTCGGTGGAATTTTTGTGAGGATGTAGACTTACCAATTCTGTGTTTTTATATAACTTACGTTTTGGGTCTGCATTAACGCTCTTCTTCCACATAGGGGGTAGAACTGGAGCTGTAGAATCTTGGACGTTTTCAGAAGAGCCATCTTCTGGTCCCATCAAGATCAGTGGGGGTTGGCCACTGACTTTAGTAGGACCAGAAATTGTCATTGAAAAAGTCAACAAGAGAAGACAAAGTCTTCTTTAAAAAAATGTTAGTATGGGGAAAGTTGGAAAAGCGACTGTACAATGGATGTTGTGTAAAATGTGTTTTCTCTTAGTGACCTTCCAGTTCAGATTGGCTCTGTTTACATACAAATCAAAAGCTGGTTTGTCTAACTGCCAGCACAGCAGAACTCAGACTGGGATCTGAATATCCAGCTGGGCCTTTTGCCTCTGACATCCTCCCAGTAATAAAAGTTGTGTGGCTGGGATTTGGCTAGAGCTGCAGATAGTGTGTAAGCCAGAATTGAATTCAGCCTGCTCTTTCTCTGCAAGACAATAGAAGTTTAAACTTGTTTTGTGTCAATAAAATAAGCATATACAACTCATAACCCCTCAGGGACCAGATATGATGAATAAGACGCTCTTTTTCCATCATCACATTTCTGACCCTGACCAGTGTTAGTAATAACTCTGTGAGAACTCAGACTTTCATCTTCCTCATTTCAAAGCTGGAGCAGCAGCTTTTATGGAGTTCACCTGTGAAGATGCAGCATCCAGAGCACAGACATAGTTTTGACAGCCTTTGCGGTGCTGTCTGATCCAGGTTCTTTGTTCTTCACTTTCCCTGAAGGGAAGGATGTGTTAAGTGCTGCCTTTGCTCTGTAAGCCTGTACTCTTAACAGCTTCCCTGCAGATTGACAAAGTGACAGAGACAGTAACTTCTTTGCAGGTGAAATGGTACCACTACCGTGCCTGTTAGTTACACTTTCCTGCTTCAGCCTTTTCTCTATGTTAGTAAACCAGGCTGCTGTGTGTAGCAGAGGCTCTCAGACTTTGCCATATGGAGGTTTCTTTTTGGTAGCTTGTCAGGAACTTGGGTGCTGCACCTTGTGAGACAAATGCCAGTGGAGCATGTGGTGATGGAGAGGTTTGAGGTCCTGGGGTACTGTATGGATATAGGCAAAGCTATCTGAGTTCATACGGGAGCAGTGCGTGATAAGACTGTATTTATTGCAGGGACTTTTCTCATAACGATGGTGAAAGCTCTGGCTGCAGCGCGGAGCTCTGTTAGCAACATCGCCTGCAGATTGCACTTTGGCCACCCCATTGTAAAAGACTGCTTGTAAAGCTATATAGCATTTATCTCCATTCTTTCCATTAATAAAACCTTGTTTGACAAATGCCTGAAAGCTCCTCCTGGTGACAGTATCTGTGTGACCCAGCAAAGGTGTTCTCAGCAGTCTAGAATCTGAGGTCCCAGACGCTTCTAGTGACTGCCATGGGGCGCTGCTCTGCACCAGCATGATCTGGGGCCGCCTTTGGAAGCATCCTACAGCAAGAGAATTCCCATTGGTATTTTCTTGGCCGAGTTTGTTGTGACATGCCCTGTTATTTTTGCATTCTGTGTCCCTTCTGAAGTTCCCCCAGGCATCCCTTCAAATGAAGCATTGCATCACTGAGGAAGTGAAGCCATTAAAAGTGAATGCTTTCGCCAAACACTTGGAGCAAATACAATCCGCTCTCATCTACCAGAAATGGACTGGCAAGTTGACATTGCAAAATTTGTGAAGAACAATAGTCCTTTATTGAGCAGTTTGATGCAGTTTTTCAAAAAGCTGAGCTGTGCTGTTATTTTTTTGCCACATCATGAATGAAGGTTTTATGTTTGCATAGCGCAAACGTAGAAGAGTTACCAAGCAAAATCCTTTTGAAGGAAGAGAAATTTTAAGTTCTCTGCTGAATTCTGCTAATGTCTCTGACCTTTTATGTGCTTCACTTTCATCATACAATAATCCTGCCTTTTTGCAGAGCTGTGGGGATGGACCAATACTGCTTACGTGCTATTGTCATGGTGTGAAATGCTGTATAAGTGTTAAGTATAATTATTAAGAGTTTTCCTTGCTAGTGAAAGGGTTAAGTCCTTTCCAAAGAAGGAGATCTGATTTAGGTTTGGCACAGGAGGAGGGAAGACAGAGGATTTTGTTCTGCAGGAAACTAGGTCAGCAGGTTTTTATTATCGTGCTCGACAGCCCAATGTGGTTTGCATTTAGGAATGAACTGGGTTGACATCGTGTATGGTCGATTTCCTCTTCCCAGAAAGCAGGCCTCAGACATCGCTCCATACATTATGGCTTTCCCAAATTGAATGCAAGGGAATATTTAGCTGGAGAAGCTCAGGACGTTGTGACATTCTTAGATACATTTTTAGAGGTCTCTGTCAGGCGTGCCTCAGGAACACAGAATGAAGTCCAAGTTATTTTGGAGAGGAGGAACAATAGGGCTGGAATCTTTTCAGTCACTAAACTGCATCAGTCAGAGATCTTCATTGTTTTTATACCGCATCCACTCATGATTGTTCTTAGAGCCTGTCGCATTGTTTGGTTTTTGTTTGCATGTGGTCAGATTCTCATCTTGGTCCTGCCAAAGTAAATTTGGAGTAATTCCCTTGCTTTCTCTGAAGCTACTGCCATGTGTGGCTGAGATCACAGTGTGATCCTGCAGATAACCTTTAGATGGGGAATTTTCCATTATAACTTTTGGACCATCATGACTGATGAAAGATTTGAATAATCCAGAATCTGTTTCACATCTTCCAGCTTTCTGGACCATATACCCTGGAGTGTATTCTTTTCCTGGGCAACATGTCAGTGTTCTTTACTCTGCCTATTAAAGGCCAAATTGCGGCAGACATCATACATTCAGGCAGCCTTTCTTTACAGATTATTTTGACTTTACTGAATAATCAAAATCCAAGTATTTATAACTTAAAACCCTACTTGGTTTTGATTGTAGGGAACAGGTAAGAGTGATGGAGCTTAGAAATGCTACTGATAACATCTAGGAAAATTTCTGAGTAATAGGATTTAAGGCTGAGCATCTATTTCCAGTTTTATACTCCTGTTGTTTTACAGACTTTAATGTGAGTTAATGGCTTTTCAGCATAATAAAACCATCTAATTCTGTTCTGTTCTAGCCTTTACTCAGTTCTGGCATCAAGAAACCCAGACATTTTTGCAAACCAAGTTTGGCTTTTAAAGCTGAACAAGGCAAATACGGGCAATACTGACAAGAACACTCAGCAGTAGGTTGCCAGCAATTCCTGGAAATAATGGAGTTTCACAACCGTTCCCTGCTTATTGGATGTTTCGGGAGTAAAAATACCCTTGTGGCTTAAATGGGCAGAATAATGAAAATGCAAAGGCTGTTGAGAAAGTTTATTATGGTAAAAATTCAAATGCCATTCTTGGGTTTTAAACCAAATTGCAGCATATCAAATGCCTCAAAGCAATGACAGCATAGAAATAACACAGGTCAGAAACTTGCACCCGATCTCTCCTGAACTTGCTTTTAATGTTGTGTTAGGCTATACATTTTAGTTGTCCAATGCCTTTGAATCTTTAAACAGTTTCAGCTGCAATAAATGTGCTCATATAATAATCTTTTGAAATATGAACATGCTAGGGAGGAAGAAAGTTGGTATTTCTGTAATACCCTTGTGCTCTTACACTGTTGGCATCTGTGACTGAGAGCCAAGAAAACAACAGCGCATGTCAGAATGAGAGGCGTAGAGAGGATTTGCAGCAGGCAGACACGTACACACAATAAACAGCTGAGCTGAGGCAGCATTTTGAAAATTGCCTGCTACATAATGAAACAGGAGGGGCTGCAGGAGCATCGCCATAGCTTCATTCAGTGGTGATGAATTACTTCATTCAAATTCCTAGCAGCTCAGAAAGCATCACTGTGTTGCTGGAAGACTTGGGTTATATTCCTCACTCCCTAAGTTGAAATAAAACTCTCAGCTCAAGAAATAAGATGGAAAAGAACCCCCTCCTCCCCCTCTCTCTAGAGTGGCTCTCCAGGATGCCTATTGTATCTCTGGAGGCTGTCAGCCATGTGAAGCTTTGGCATGTGATTCATAGGATAAGTAAGTTTGGTCATTTTTGCTGTGAATAAAAAGGGTAAAAGAAAAAAAAATGATAAAGGTTTTTTCTTCCCCGTCACAAATCCGTTAGCATATTGGAGCTGTCACTGAAAGTACCGCAGCTTCTGGGTAGAAGCAGCAACTGTTAATAGCACTCAGTAATGCCATGTATATGAAAAATGCCTGCTGCCATGTATTTGTGCTCTTCAAATGAATGAACTCAAGAGCTTCTAGACTGAAAATGAGGCTGGTAATGCAGCAGAGCAGTGCACGTATGTCGGCGAGTGAACAGATGCTTGCAGAAGACTGTGGGATAAACAGATGCCGAGTAATGCTGGTGTACGAAATAAGCCATTTGTGCCCATTTGGGAGCTCTGCCGCAGAAAGGATGCAGCCTGCAGATTTAAGTACATTGCGATGTTCTCTCTTGTGGCTGGGGTTAGAGGCCAGTCCAGTTAAGTGCAGAGTAGTCCATTTGTGGAACAAACATGAAGGCACTAAACTAAAAACTTCTTTCAGAGAGCAGTGGCTTCATATGGGTGCATTCTTGTTTTGTTTCTAAATGTAACCCTATCTTTACCAATTAAAGTAGCTATTTAATGGCTAGAATATGATCTCTGAGCTATGAGCACAAACCCTGTTTATCCCTTTTGTAGTATAAAATATATTTAGCCTTGCATAATTTGTAGTTATTATTCCTTCTTAGTGTTTTAACTAGTAATCAACCCTATCCTTTGATAGCTGTTTACAGCTGGGCCAGGCTGACGAGCGTGGTGCTCTTTGTTCTGCAGTAGAACCCTGCCAGGGAGCTCTCCTGTATCACTTTCCCAGTTCTCAGGTAGCCACCTCCTGGGACAATCTCTGTACCAGGAGAGAGGGAACAACAGTTGTCTTAAACATGGCTGCTCACTGCCAGTCTTCTCAGAGAATGGGGATTGTCCGGTTGATTAATTTTATTGACAATGTATTGCAGGGAAGAGGTGCCAGAGTGAAAACGGTGGATGGTAAACAATAGCACTTACAACGGAGTAACTACACAGCAGTGCGTGTTGGTGCATCTGCTGGTGCTTCAGATAGATTGCTTGTATCTGCAAGAAGATTACTGTCCAATGTGATGCAACTTTTGGCCTCTTTCCTTGGATGCCGATAAGAAGATTAATTAGAACAGGACTACACATTTATTACTATTTAAGGGAGATTTTTTTTTTCCTGTGCTGCCTCATCTCTTACTATATCCCAATCCTTTATGTGTTATGCTCAAAGAGGTACTGTAGAGCAGAGTTGGAGACCCTTGGCATACAGAGCCCTCATACAGCTGCTGCTTAGTGCTCTCTGTATCTACGAGGAGGTGAGGAAGGACTTTTTGTCTCCGTCCCCATATATCCTTGTTCCAGGAGAACAGATGTGATCTTGCAAGGGCAATGTGGAGCAGTGCTGTGCCAGCACAGAATGTTTGATGTACAGCACGTTCGATACCCACTCCTACAGTGGCTCGTTCTGTGGACACTCGCAGTATCTTTCCACTGTACCCTTGCTGGGGCCCTCACACAGCTCACAAGTGATCTCTGGCTCCACGGCACTTATAATACTCTTGGCTAGTCTTGGTGGCTGGACTTTCCCAGTGACCTGTATTAACTAGAAGTATCTTGGGAGTTTCCCAGTTCCACCATAATGCTTGTGGTGCTCACAAGCTACAGTAACTAACTCCTGACGTCTATACCCAGCCAGTGCCCTGGCTGCTGCAGCTTGGTGCCTGTTTGCACATGGGGCCTTCTGATAAGGCAGGCATTTGACCTTTCTATTCTTAACCCATTAACATTTAGAAGAGCTGCTCTCCTCACCTCTAGAGGCTGTGTTCCTCCCCCTCCCCCCAATATCCCTGTTCCTGCCAGATAAGATTACGCCTGGGTTATATATTGATCTAAAAGCAGAGTGCCAAATCCAGCCCATACCAGTTCAAGGGCAAATCCATGTGAGTTCACATGCTTCGGTTCACTAGTGGAAAGGTAATGACCACTGGCTCTTTTTGTCCTCTCAGCAGAACCTTATGGCAAACGCAGGAGTATCAGCTCTTTATTGTACTACTAAAATGAGCATCACGGCTGCAGTAGGTACCAGTCCAATCTGCTGATGCTGCATCTTCGTGCTGTTACCTCTTCTCCATCTGCACTTAGAGATGGAGAGGTTGAAGTGATGATTGCACACTCATTTGCTTGAGGCAGCGTGTTCGGTAACTGGAATGTGGAAATGAGAGCCAAGATTCCTTTGTTTTAAGCTGAGCCTAGCTCAGTGAATATGGCGCTGTGTCACTTGAACACTTCTCTTCACCTGGGCACGTGTGTTGCCCAGTTTTTGAAAGTGGAAGCCTATTAGCAACCTGGTGAATTATAAATAGCAACAGTTGTTATGGGAAAGGGGCTTTATCAACAAATGTGTATAGCCGGTTGTAATTAAATATAAATTCATTCATTCTTGGCTAAAAATTAGTCATTGAAGTATTCTTGGATGTATGAAATTACACTGAGAAGCTCTAAGGGAGTAACTGCAGGTAGCCATTAACCATCAGCTCCCAGTGCCATCGCTAGGACAGAGAACGTGAGTGTGGCTGCGTGGGCAAGGGAATAAGGGATAGGAGTAAGGAGCAATAGCGTTGCCTCCTCATCTATTGTTTGAGAGTCTCTTGTTCTAGTTGAGTAGCTTGGTATAAAATCTACATTTCCAAAAGGTTGTTGATGTTTGGAAAACACTTGGGAAACAGTTGTTTGAATGATGAAAGATGTGGAAGACGGGCCTAATAATGGGTATTTAAGATGCTTGAGCTATTTGCTTTATCCATGAGAGGACTTGACAGTGATACGGGAGGATCAGCATGGGGAAGAGATTTGTTGGATGAGGTGTGTTGAGCTGTTCTGTAGCATGTCCTATGAGAAGAAAGACCACAGTGGGTCCTGCAGGCTTTAAAAATGACAATGATTATAACTACAGTCAATCATAAGAATTAATTAGCTGGCGAGCCTGATTTTCCACTGCAAAACCAAAAGCAACTGGAGCAGGATGGATAAAAATGTATTGCAATTATTAATATTTTATTATGTTAAATTCAATGGTTTAAAATAAAACACTGTGATTTAATGTGCATTTATGACCATCTGTACTAAGGCCTAAGCTTCAAGGAGTCTAAGGAGATAACTTAGATGGAATTAAAGCGGCAGGCAGTTTGCGTTTCCCTGCCGGTTTTTAAGAGAAAGGCAGGTCCTTCCTGAACTGAAGAAGGTCGCTGACTAAGCGCTAGACTTTTTTAGAGTGAACAACTCCATTTTCGTTGTCTTATCTTACCTAATTCAGAAACTAGGTAATTCAGAGTCGAGAAGCTCATTCAAAACTGAAGGAGGAAAGCTTTTTCCGTCCTGTGGTCTGTGAATAAAAATAGATGTGAAAGTCTGTTCTGCTAATTTTTTAGATGCCAGAAGAGCATGTGTGATCCAAACCCAACTGCTTTATCTCCTTAACGACAGTTAATATTGTCTTTGTTTACTGGTTCTGTTAGTTTTTAACGCTATGTTTTGGCAAGCTTTTCCATGTATTTCTAGAAATTCTAATATAATTTACCTAGTTGTTAGAAAACAACTATAAAATACTGTTAAAATTACCTTGAGCTCCAGCTTCTACGTCAATGCAAAATTGCACAAACTATAAGTAAAAATTCATTTAGTGGGGAAAAAATATATCACTCCATGCTTCTTAATACAATAAACTGTAAAAATTAAATTCTGTTCTTAGCTATAGAGTTATCTGAGAAATAACTAAATCACTTATTTAAAAGGGCTGGGTTGAAAATCAGCCTGTCCCGCACTGCAGGCAGAAGCAGGAAGGAATTTTGCTGTTCATGTAGTGCTGGATTGATCCCAGGATTTTTGGATTTCACTGGAAGTGGAAAGCAGCACGGCATGGCCAGGGATCGCGCTGCCCTAGGCCACCACCACCTTTGTTTGAGTTTGGCTGTGAGGCAGGCACTGTTGTAATGTCAGAAACATCACTGGCCGTTTGAGCAGCCTAATTGAAAGAGACAAGGCACAGGGACAGAAATGCTTCTGCCCATGCTTTTAGACAGCCTGGTTTACGTGGTTTTCTTTTTTCTCCCCCTTCAAATGTTCCATGAAGTAAATTTTTTATCAGTGACTCAGAGCAAAAGAAAATTTCAGATTTTTGTGATAAGACATTAGATGTGTGAGCAAGCCTCCAACTTAAAATGTTTATTTGGCTTATCCAGTCTACTGTGCATGCCAAGATGTGAGTATATGAGCCTCTAGTTATGATTAAAATACCAAAAGCATGGACATAGGAAGCAATAAAGTATTATATAGGAGACGATTCATGATTTTTGTGACTTTGTTTAAAGCAAGCCCAGATGTGGGAGTAGGTATCTACTGACTCAATCATTTTCTAAGCCACAGATGACCAGAAAATTAATTAGAAAAAAAAAAAAGAGAGAGATTAGAGAAGTAAACCCACAGAATTTAGTGTGTAAACAATGTAGCGCAGATTAGGTTGGCCTTGGAGTGATCTGCATGAACAGTAATTTCTTTGGGAATGTTTAACCCTCCGGCCTGAATTTCAGGAGATAGTCTTGTTCAGTGGTTACAAAGGCTGGGAGACAGGATTGCTCATTTGCTTCTGGTGCAGAGGGTGTCAGGAGAGACAAGTCCCTAAGCAGAGCTGCGGTGAGGAGCAGAGTGTTTGCCGTTGACTGCAGCGGCGCCAGGATTTTCTGTCCGCGCCCCGTCACATCATCCCCATACAACTAGGTACATAATGGCTGTTCTATCTCAGAGGGAGAACACCCACTGCTGGGTCACGTGTTTCGAGAAGACTCAGAGATCTTTCAACGAAAGATGTGATGGAGCGGCACAGTTTTATGAAAGCATTCTCTATTCATCTCTTTAGTGATGAATTCTGAAAGGATTGTCCTCCCTGAGAGGAGCTGGAGGTTGAGCGTTGCTGTGCAGGGCTGATGCCATCAGAGAGAACTCCGGAGGGTCACCAGCGCAGTACTGGTGCGGTAGCACGGCCCAGTGCCGTTCAGCTGGCGGGTGAGCACTGGTGAGCGCTGCCTTTCTTGCTTGTGCCATTAGCACCTCCCTTCTTGGAGAGCTTTTAACATCTTCTGTGTGGTCTTATGTATCTAAAGCAGGACAGGCTTAGGAGATGTTTATTTAGATACACTTCTGCTAGCAACAGGTGACAAGAGAAATAAAATGGGAATATTTAGACTTGCAGAACAGCACCAGGGTCAAGGTACTTTCTAACAGCTCAACAGAAACTCCTTTAATAATACCTTATAAACTTCCCTGGCTGCCTGGCCTATTTACAGCCCTTGTCCTTACCCCTAATCCGTTTCAGAAGATGTGTTTCCATTTTGATTCAGGGATTGCCCACAGGACACTTGTCTGAGCACACGGGGACAGCTGTGTTGACAGTCTCTACTGCCGCAGGGCGTTATAGGCTCTCTGTAATCAGATGAGCCCCGAACATGCTTCAGTGCCTTAGCAGTGAACTGAAACAACCTTTGTCAGTTTGGGATGATAAAAGAAGTGCCCATGTTCAGAAGGTTGGCGGTCATTTGGGAGGTCCTCTACAGGTTGTATAAACTGAAAAACCCAGTGAAGGTCCAGGAGCCTGTTTTACTGGAGCAGTTCATCAGGAAGCTTTAAAAAAGGATGATCTGGTGTTGGAGAAATACATACAAGAAGTGCGGATGGTTTGAATTTAGCTCGCAAAAATATGTTGAATCATTTTTATATAATGTTTGTCTTGTAGATCCCTATCCAGTGTTGCAGTTTTACAGCTGTACATGTCTATTTTCTGAAATGTTTCTTTGTGCTGTGTGACAGAATAAATATGCAGCTCTTTCTGTTTGAGGAATCCTAGGAGTTACTGGTAACAATAGTAGATAAAAGTTAGACAGAAAGGAGATTTTTAAACCACTAGCAGACCATTGAAAATGCAGTTTGCATAACAATAGCAATGACCAAATCCCTGTTGAATACGAGCCAGGAGTATCCATCCCTGGGTTTTATTCGTGCAGTGTGAGGGTGCAGTTAACTCCGGTCTGTATTGATTCAATTTATTTCAATTTAGAAAACATCTCCACTGAGCATTCAGTGTAATTATCATAAGGACAAGGAGCAACATTTGGGACTGACAGCCAAGCATATAAATACAAATCTTTTGCAAAACAGTCTGTTGTGCTGCTTCTCCCAGGAGAACAAGTCAGGCTTAAACAGGAGCAGGTTTTGCTGTCAAAGTTCTTGCTGAAAATGCCCTTCCTCCAGCTCTCTTATCATTACATCAGGGGACCGTTTGTTTTAGTGTCTCAGATGATCTCCACAGCTGAATTATCGTACAGTGAGAGAGAGAGAAAAGCTTTAAGGTAAATGGGTTTAAACACATTTAATAGGACAAACAGGCACTTTACATTGTGTTTTGTAACTAAACAGCCATGAGTAGAGATCCTAGAATACTGACAGTGTGTAAATAAGCGTTTATAACCATAGGGAGTACGTAGGTAATAAATACATAGAGATCTGTGCTACATAGTAAATGGCTGTAAGTTACTCGGTTGTCACAGGTATCCACAGTCAGAATAGTCTGAGTGCTTAGGCTGGCCAGAGGTTGTGAACATGAGACACACAGGCTTGAGAAAGTCCATTTAATGAAGGAACCCACATTAATTAGCTCTGCCACTTGTTGCAGTGGTTTCCTTCTGCTTATGATGATTAAGACACACTGATCTGGTCAACACCGGTCAACCACAATGTTACCAAGACAACTAAGTAAACTAGCCACTGCCCTCCAGCATTTCCTGCCACAAGGCAGAGTGTTGCCAGCGTTTGAATATGGCAGCATGAAATGGCTGACAGTTCCCCACTGCAGCTTTGGATGTTGGAAGGGTGATGGAACAGAACCTCAGTTCCTTGTAGAAACAAGCTCTTTATAGCTCAAGTGTTGTTCGGGTACCCTCAGCAGCGACAGCCAAGGTGGCTGAGATACTCAGAACAGGACAACACAGACTCCAAACAGTGTAGTATGTGCTTGGCCATATCTCTAACAAGCTAGGGAAAAAAAGCCACTAGTAAGGGGCTACAGGCACTACTACTTTAATTGGTTTCAGGAAGATGTTAGGGCTGCAGATCAGTAAAGAAGGATGGTGAGCCTTGTGAAAAAATCATTGACA
>JAVSBS010024233.1:0-26662 GCA_033124195.1 Coracias cyanogaster
CGCTGCATTATTGCTCCTCTCCTCCCCCCTCAAAGCAAGATGGACTCTCTCTTCTCTCTCTCTCTCTCTCTCTCACACACACACACACTCACTCACTCTCTCTCTCTCTCTCTCTGTTTCTCTCCCCCTCTCCCTGTGTCTTGTCAGCTTTCAAGATCGACATTTTGTAACTAAGATGCAAACTTGATGGTGACCGGGGGCGGGGGGCGCGGGGTGTTGGGGGGGAGACGGGGAAGCCCTGGGTGGCGGCGGTCTTTCTCCATGTTTAATACCTTTTCTTTCCACCCCACCCCGGAGCCCGGATTCCGGTGGCCCGACACTTTGCACGGGCGGGGGTGGGCGGCGGGCGGGCGGCGGCTGCTGCAAACGGCGGCCGGGGGTCTCGCCGCTCTCCCCGCGGGCTGCGGCGGCGGAGGGGCTGGCTGGGCGGCCGCAGGACTCCGGGCTGGGAGCGGGCAGTACCTGAAACTGTGTTACAGCCTTGCAGCCTTCCGTCCGTCCGTCCCTCTGCCTGCCTGCCTGTCTGTCTGTCTTGTCTCCGCGGGTGGATCTCGTACCTGCAGCCTGGCGGCTTGCTCTTGTTGTTAATTTTGCGTTGTTTGGCTTATCCACGCGCGGGGATTGATCGCTCGCTTCTGTTAAGTTCCCGGGGGTTATTGTTATGGATGGCTCCTTGCAGATGGTGGTCAACTTTCTGCCTTTTATTTCGGTCATGCCTGCGTGTTTGTGTGTGTGTGTGCGTGCCTGTAAATAATTCCGTGGTGCATCCCGGTGTGCACGTCTGCGTGTGCCTGTAAACACGCACCCGTGTGTACGAGAGAGCCACAGAGGGAACATCACCCACCCTGCCGAGGCACACTCGGACGATTTGCTCCATTTACCCAGTCCCAATGCCCTTTAAAGACACGGTGCATCTTTTGTTTGCTCCTTAAGGTTTCCTGCGACTGTCATCTTGTTCTAATGACAACTTACCTGGGGTGGGGGTGCGGAGGAAGCAAGTTTCAAGTTGTGGGATCTCTCCTCTTCTTAGCGTTGTGGTGAGTTGCAATACTGTAAAATCATGGTGTGCTGATGATGTGCCTTTATTTGGTACTTTATAGGTCACTATCACATGACAAAGGCTTTGAGACAGCTTCGTCTTCATCTGTCTGTAGTTTCCATTTGCCCTCCTGGGTAAGTATGTAAACTGTACACATGGAAAAAGAACTCGGCTTTTGTTGGTAAGATAGAGGTCCTGGTGCTACCACTTCTTACATGGAAGATGCTTGTTCAGGTTTTAGTGCATCAGGAAAGATGTCGTCTGTGGGTGCTCATAGCAACTGCTAGATTACAAAGTTTGTGTGTAGGGGTGGGTCTGAATAACCTGAGAATTGCAAGGCTGTGCATATTCAGATATTTCTTCACTTCTTTCCTTTCTTCATGTGTTGTTGGTGTTTTGTTTTTTTTTCTTAAACCTTGTTTTGTAAAGATAATCATCTGATTGACTAAGGGAGAAAGTTTTAAACCAAAGTAACATTAGAATATGCAAAGTGCGACACAGGTTGAAAAGGAGAATATAAAGTCCTTTATAAATTCAACAGCAGGAAAAGTATAAAAATATAAACAGAATAGGTAATTGGAAATCTCTGGAGGTCAAGAATCAGCATGAAGTTTAGCACAATTGTAATACTACTGCAACAGGAGTTGGTTCAGTTTTAACACATAAGCTGGAGAGCTGATTATGATTCCATCCATGCTCTTTCTGTGTTACTGTTTTTTCTTATGGCATTGATTAATTCAGGTACCTATCAACTTGAAAGATGAATCTTAGTGACTAATTTACTAGTATTCTTAAGCTTTCAGGTACGCAACCTTTTTTTATCTGTATGCTGGGAAGAGTTTTGACACCTTTGGAAGGGTTTGACATCTTTTAAGCCGTTGTGGAAGTGGTGGTTTAAAGAAGAGTTTCTAAATGTGTGGGGTAGATGATATAAAAATGAGTGGCACTTGGAGCGCTTCTCATACAATCTCCCAGAGTGGCACTGAACTGCATTTGGCCCAAAATGGGGAAGTGGGAGGTAGTACTTTTTTTATGGTGCTATTGTGTACATAATTAAAAACAAGACAAGACGTGTATTTGGGGTAAGCTTAGTGCTCATAAATGTGAGTGATTAATAACACACTCTTGACCTTTTCCAGGCAGTGTATAGCAGACATAGGATAAGTGATGGACCCACACATGCTGGCTCGAAGGGGGCTGTTGGGAGCAGCTGTTCTGGTGTGATATTATGACCACAGAACTAGTCTTAAGGCTGGGATAACCACTGTGGGGAGATAGTTTGAAGGGCGGATTCTGCCTGTTTTCCAGTTCCTGCAGAATTACACCCAAATTTCAGTTTTTCGGATTTTGTGGGCAGTGAGGTTGGTATGTGTAGGTCTGAGAGTGTAAGCACCAAAGTAAATTACTGAAAGTCTTTATGACAGACTGGTTGCATGGGAGAATATTGCTTTTGGTTTTATAGCATTACTGACAAAGATCGTGTTCTGTGTAGAGTAATTGGTGCAACAGTTTTTACAAAATAAAAACACATTGGGAAATTGAAAAAACTGGCAGATAGGCTTCAGACTGTTGTTCAGTGCTGAATACAAATGCACTGATTTCTGAACTTAATTTTCTGGGTTTTCAGGTAAGACTCAGATTAGAGTGCTGTGAGTGCTGAGGATTTGGAGTAATGCTAAAGGGTCCTGAACAAGAATAGCTCAGGGACCTTGCTTCAGGTAATACCTTCAGTCATTATCTGGTTTTCATATTTTGTGTTGAAGTCTTTTGGATGGATGGAATTTTGGTCCTAGACATTGAGTGGTGATCACAATCTTCTCTCAACTTGAAGATGAGTGTACCTCAGAGTGGTGAACGTAGGTCTTACCTGATGTTGAACTGGCATGAACAAATTACAAAGAAAAGGAAGGTAAGGTATATTTTTGAAGGGAAAGACATAATAAAAGCTTTAGAGGAAGCAGAGAAATACATTTCCGCTTAGCTTAAAAAAAGGTAATAAAAATAATGTGCCTAGTTAAGGGGAGAATAGAGATTCCGTTACATTTGTCCATGACTAGAAACTTCCATTTACTTTAGAGAGCTTTTATTTTGGTATAAAAGAAGATTTCTTTTATTATACAGTTCTCAGCAAAGGAACCGTGAATGGAGTTTAGTAATTCAGTCTTGATGTACAGGAGGGAGAGCTGGGGTCTGGTCTTAGTTAACAAGCTCTGGGTGGAGTGCTGATGTGTCACTAGCTAAAAGGGGGCGAGCCACTTAGCAAGGGGCTTTGCGAATGCTTTGAAAATTGGCCCATGGTCTCAGAAGTTCATTGCGTAGTACTGTCCCTCTTGGCACAGCAAGCTGGTAAACCATTTCAGGCAGACACTTAATTTAGGAGAAATGTAACTGGTTTCTCTGTTGAGGTAAACTCAAAATATTTGAGAAGCTTGCCCTCAATGGTTTTGAGTTTTTGGGGGCTGCTTGCTGTGAACCTACCACCTGCAAAACTTCCATTGGTTTCAGCAGGAGGTTTATTTAGGAAAGGAGTGTAGGAGTGATGGTGAGAGGAATTTGTCCGTGTTTATTTTCCCATTCAAGGAAGAAAACCTTTCTCTTTCGTAGCTGTTGTGTGAATAATTAAAGATATTAAATGTCAGTTTTCCACATAAAATATCAGATGTAGTTGTGCAGTTATTTTATAGATAACATTCTTCCTTTTCATCCAGGATTACCTAATACACTTAGTTTGTTAATTAGTGGTTCCATAGCTTGTGGGCCTGTAAGCAGGTGAATATCTTTAAGCAGATGACAAGTGTTGTCATATTCACTGATACGATTGCTCACATTCAGAGCTTAAAGTTATTCCAGGTTGCTGCCGCCTATGGCCTACAGGCTGAGGATGTGCAATGTCTCCAAAGCTCAGTTAACATGGCATTAGACAGGGCAGTCTTCCGGCATAGAGCTGGTAGCAGAGTGAGGAAAGGAAGTTTTGACCAAGTGAGCTGGGGAGAGTTACTCTCCCACCCTATAGAGTGGTGGTGAAGGTGCAGGTAGGGTAGATGAGACCTGCGGTGTGCAAGGCCCTGCTCTAGCGTGAAGGTTGTAAATGCACCTGCAGTGAAATCTGGGCACCTGGGAGGTGAAACACTGCCTTGCTTTTGACGCTGCTTGGCAAGTGTAGTGTTGTGGCCTCCCTCTTTATCTGAATGTGGCTCCTTGGTGGAGGAACGTACTATAAACTGCAGTTGGAACCAAAAAGAAACTCGTGATTTTAATTTCCGAGTGTGCCACAGGCTGTCTCTGTGAGTTCTGGCAAGTGATGTAGTCAAAACCAGAGGCCACTTTCCAAATTTTGGACCCAAGTTGTACTTCCTGCTCTCTGCTGTGGGGGTGGCCAGCTGCAGCTGCCCGTGGAGTCAGCAGCACTTCTGTGGCCTGCTGATGGCTTCCAGGGTCAGAGTTTATTCCTGGAAGCACAACCATATGTCCCTTTGCCACCTGCCAATGGAGACTAATGACACTTCCCTGTATCGTGAAATCGTATGGTGCCCATATATTGGGACAGTTTTCCTGAGTGAATTAAGTTTTGTTGTGGGGTTTTTTTTGTTTGTTTCTTTTTGTTTTGTTTTTAAACCAGCATAGATGGTGGTTTACCTTACTGTAACCTTAATTTATGTTTTCTTTATTACTTAGGAGTCTATAAAACTGGGTTGAAATAGTAGCCGTATATATTTCAGAATATTCTAGAGAAGAAAAAAGTCAACTTTCTGACTTCTGGAGTATTAACTTTATTTCTTTTCCTTCCACCATGTTTCCTCCCTTTCCTGAGGTATCATTGTCAAAAGCTTTTTCATTCTGTTTTATGCTAAAAGAATATTAGGGCTTAACTTCCTTTGTATTTATTCATTTTGAGATCAGTAATAATACAGTGTTTCTTTCTGTGAGCAGTATGGTGAGCCTGGTACTAGTGGCCATGTGAATTTCACAAAAGACTCCTACAGCTGTCCCCCTTCTTGACAGTTTAGAAGGGGTAAGACCTGAACCAGCATGAGAGTTACTCTAACCTTAAGAATGGCTTGGTGGGCTGCTGCTAGATTGCATTGCTTGGAAAGGGGGGAAAAAAAAAAAATCACACATTACTCTCTCAATAATAATGAAATTATTAATAATTGGCAGTTGTAGGCATTGCCTTGTTCATGTGCTTATGTCCTGTCTGGCAAAGTACGTAAGCCGTACTGTAATCACACACCTCAAACCAAGGAACAGTCATTTTTTATCCCTGTTTTAGGCATCTGAGATATAAAGCAGTGAAGGGGTGTAGGCTTGCTTGCCTTACTTAGCAGGTTAGCATTAGCAGGGAATGGAACAAAATCTGCTCCTGGCTCCTTATTTTTGTGTCCTTTCCCTTGGTGTCTGCTACCACTCTGAAGCTTTCCTGGTAAACGCCTGTCTTGACATGCGAGTAGTCTCATGGAATTCTGTGCCGGGTGGGCAGCTTTTGCCAGTACTCAACTTTCATTCATAATGCGGGCTTAAAAACAACAACAAACCCCACTTTCAAATAGTGTGATGTTACTGTCAATTCAGTTACATTTATTGACAGGAGAGTCTAAAGTAGCTTACTTAAGAGGTTTTGCCACTGAACATGGTGTTTAAGCTGCTGTGTATATTTTACGCTATTACATTATTTATTTAAAACTAACTTTTATTAACTTTATGAAGTAAGATACTGATTTTTCATAGTGAAGCTTTTTAAAATACTCATTGGTCTGAAATAGTTCTTTACAATTAAATTGTTTTTCATATTCATAAGCCAATGCAGAATCACAACTAGCTTTCTTACAAACCATGGATTTGACAGAAGCAGTTACTTTGACACCCTGGCAGTATTGTGATAAATAAGGTAACTTACTAATATAAACTTTAATTTCTAAACCTGCTAAACATACTTCATAGTGTAAGATTTTCAGATTTGCTGCTTGCTGGTGTTTTGTTGCTGAGAATATGGGTTGGCCTTGGTTTTAAAACAGGAGTTGTATTTAAGGAGGAAAGCATACTTAATGCCTGAGCGTAGACCTGATTGGAGTATTCTCACAATAATAGCAATGTTTTCGTATTTTTAATATTTATAAATTTGATTACATAAAAGATGAATCACCAAAGAGGAAAAGCATGGTTTTGACACTTTCTAGAGTTCGTGCTTTTTCCTTTATAGCACACAGATGCATAATGTAATAGCAAGGCCTTGTCCATGGACAATTCAGCATGTGAAAATAAACTAGCTTCAAGCATGTCACGGTACAAAGGAAAGCTAGTGCAACAAAATTTCGATTTTTAGTGAGGGGAACAAAAGTTAACAGGATTTTATGAGACTACACTAAGAAAATCAGTTGCTTAGGAAGCATGGAATTATTATTGTCAGAAATCTTCCATGTGGGTGTTTTGATATAAGAGATTTTAGAAAATTTAGCAATCGCTGAAAATAAGAAAAAGCATTTTATTGAACCTTCATGTCACAGGGAGCCTCATTCAAATAAAAATAATAAAGTGGACTTGCACAACATAGGCTCTATGGAGCTTAATTCAAGTGGAAGCTCTCTTGACAAGAAGCTTAACAAGTCCTGTCTACACCTTCCCTTGCTGAGGGGAAGTGGGAAGGTGCGTCTTCTGTCAGCCTGTTCGGTGGTTTTTGTTGGGCTTTTTTTTAATTATTATTTTGGCTTTCTGAAAGGTAACACGGATGTAGCAAATTGTTGAGGAGTCTGCTTTGAGACTGAAACCACACTGACTGCATGCCCAGCTGTGGGGTTACTCTCCTCTGACATAGATGTAGCAACAGGAAGATTTCTGCCATCCACGCTCTCAGGAGGGGCTTCGTCCTGCACGTCTGAAACTTGCAGCTCCCCGTGGCAGGGCCAGGCACACACATTAAAGGCTTGCTCCTTGCTACTGTTTATGGGAGCTGAACTGGCCCATGGCAGGATTCAAGTGAGGAAAGCTTAAACCTGCTCCTGGGCCTCTGGTGGACTGGGTCATTGGTTGATGACTACAGCAAACTGCTGAGTGTGCTGGGCAGTACTTCACTGCTGTTGGGTTGATGGCTTTGAACCCATACATTACACCTCTTTCCTCAGTATGTATTTTCTGCCAGCTGCATAAGGACTTGTAACATATTCCTCGTCAGAAGTTGTCTCATTTTTTTCCTTTTTTTGTTTGTTTGTTTCTTTTTTAGCTTTTCATTTGTACCCATGCCCTACACAATCAGGACTTACCCAGCAATGAGAGTGGGTGAGGCATGTCACACAAGAATAGTTAGGACTGTATCTTTCGTGGTAGAATACCAAGTCTTCAGTCTCCAGCCTGTGTGTTCTTTTATGAGCCAAATAATCCTAGGTTTTTGTTAGTATATGTGAGAGAATGCATTAATTTGTGGTTGTCAGAGTAATATTTAAGAGAAAGACATCACAAGAGATTTGGAGATGAAGCTGGATAAAGAACAATTTGGGAGAGAATGGAAGGAGTGAGGGAGAACTTGATTTCTTACCTTATTTTAGCCTCCAGTGTGAAGTATTTCCCCAGAAGTCAGTGGAGCTGAAACGTTGTGATGTTCTGCATTAAAATCTGTCTGTAAAAGTTGAAAGGAAGTTGCTCTTTTTGGCCAAGTTAATGAGAAAAGATATTTTTGTGGTTGGCCATGTTTGATTTGCTTTCCACTAGTGGTCCATGAGCAATAGGAGTTCTACAGTGAACCACATCATGGTGATTTTTTTTTTTTTTTTCTTTTTTTTCTTCTCTTATGGGGTAAAGTATAGGGACATCAATGTATCTTGTGCTAACTGAAGAGCTCAGTCCTGCAGCAACAACTGTGCAGTTGGATTCTTGAACAAAAAGCCAGAACCGGAGCTGCATCAGCCACATTCACCCTTTCACAGATCTGCTGCCTGAAGTTGCTGCTGTCCCGAAATTCCTCAGGAAAGCTGCAGATTTCATATTATTCTTAACAATCGATGTGTAGATAGTCCTGCCAGGGCCATGCACCTGCTGTACTCTGATCAGTGCACAGGCTTGTCAGCAGCCCCTCACCTGATGAGGAGCAGTGCAGGAAGGGTTAGGAATAGAGACGCTGCTGAAATATGTGGAGTTCCAGTAAGTGAGAAGAGAGTAGAAGAGCGTAGAGTGTGAGAATGCTGTTTGGTAGATGATGCATCTTTTGGCACGTATGCCATTTTGTTTGAGTGAGTTTGCTATCCAAGTTAGTTATATGGCTAGGCAAAGGAAACATTCTGATGTACTGCAGATCAGTCGTAGGATGCAAGTCAGATGAGGATTTTGAAAGAAGTAGCATTGTCACCTCCACTTCATTGGTAAGCCTAGTTTCAGACGTTCTTTCTCTTTGCAAAAGGTTTTTTTATACCCAGATTTTATGTTGAATAATAGCACAAACTTCCTGCCTGGCTCACTTCTAATCAGTGAGTGCTCCGTGCCACCAACTTGTGAGTTTCTGGGTTTCTGTCTTGTTTGAATATGTCTGTAATTTTTGCTTTTCCTCATATTTAAGTGTCTTTATTTGTATTTCTTCTCTCTAATTTGTTTGAGATACTCTTTCATACATTGTGTTAAACATCAGTCATCAAGTGCTCATAATATATTTTGAAACAAGTACGCAAAATTGCAGCATGATCCAGCACTGATTACAGAGCTATGGCATATGAATTAATAAGAAAATAAAAATAGCGTAATTAATTTCCAGCTGCTTTTGGAGAAACAGAGGTGTTTATAGGGGGAAATTTGGTGTCTGCAAAATGAAGAATGACAAAACTGGTAGCAAATACATTCATGCAAGTAACTATTCACAACTTAACTTCCTTTGTTCTATTGATTAAAATGGGTTCCAGTGCTGAAAGAGTAAGCAGAAGCTCCAGTATCATTCTTTTAAAACCGTTGGACTAAATGAAAAGCACAAGTGGGCAGAACTTGAGCAAAGGGAGAAAGTTTTAACTTCATTTCTTAGTATAGAAAACCCTAAATAAGGGAAGTAAATTATGGATAGCTAGGTGTAATGGTTGGTTGAGTGTGTCCATTTCCCATTAATATGAGAGAGAATTGCCTGTGTGTGTGAGGGGAATATTACCTTTTAAGCATTTCACTTGGTGGTAAATCAGTATTTTCCTTGCATTTCTTCTATGTACTTGCTTGTGCTTGTCTGTCACACCTCAGTGCTGTATACCAAAACAGGTTAAAGGTGACCCAGGCGAGATCTACACAGTGAGGGCCCTCACCACAGTCTGAACCATGAGTTTCCTTTGGGGCAAGCTATTGAAAGGATCAGGATGCTCCGTTGCAGGTTTTGAAATCTCCGCTTAGTGTGCTGTTACTCAGGGCTGGCCTGTTGTTCAGGTAGGAGCTCCAAACAAAGCTTTGGGCCTGCGTGCCTGCAAAGTCTTCCTGGTTTATAATCAGCAAAGGAAGATCCTGCCCTCCTGAGAGACATGTCTAGAGGAAACGGATTATTTATTTATATAGCGAAGTGGACTCTTGAGGATGTCCCTGTAGAGCTTTCTGTTTCGCTGCGCTCTCTGGCGAGGGGGCAAAAGCAGATGAGAAGATGCTGGAGCACAGGGAGGGAAGCACCTGAGAAAACAGGCCAGATACCATGTTTTGTCTAAGCATTGTCCTGCTGGTTTTTGTGCCACAGGTGATCTAGTTTCAGTGTGCAGCCTTGCTTTCCTGGATGGACCGAAAGGGCTACATTTGAAGTTTACTGTTATTCTTGACTGAGGGAGACAGAAGGAGAAATCAAAACGAGAGGTGAGGCAGTCATCACAGGCGTCCTCATGCAATCGGTCGCAGGAGAGAAGGGCACAGCTCAGGTCTTCCAGTGAGGACAGTATGTGTTCTCTTATTCAAGGATCTTAGAGGGAAAAAAAAAAAATCTTTATGAGTGGGGGATGGTGTTTTGTGGAGTGCTAACAGGCTTTGCAGAGATTGAGCAGGGCTGAAGGAGAGAGTGGGGGCAGGCACAGTGAAAGGGAAGTTTTTACACCTCGTATTCCTGGCCCTTGAGAGCCCCTCTGTATATATGCGTATGTGTATGCTGCCTTGATGTTCCAGTTATACCTATTGAACTGATTTAAAGCATGATTTTGGCCAATAAACACTTGGTTTAAATTCGTGCTTTTAATCTCAATTTGCTTTGGTATTTTTGTTTTCTCAGCAGCAATCTCTATTGGTAGATGACCGTTAAAATATGTTGCTAAATATAGCCTTTACACTAAATTTGGCACTACTCTTTTGTTAGTTCAGAGGATGTACTGTATGCCTGCACACTTTCTAAGTGATAACATGGCTTACGTGCATTTATTTAGATTGCAGCTGTTAAGAAAGTTTTGATTTAGGACATGACAAATTATGCTTTTTGCTTTTTAATTGTGGCCTTTAAAAATATCCTATTTAATAAAGTCAGACTTATACCTGAGTACACACAAGTGAATTCAAATAGTTTGCACTTAAAATATAAGTAAAATATTACCCCTAATAAGGTAACCAATTCTACTGTAGCTGAGCACAAGCTTTTAGAACTAGCAGAACTCAGAACTACTTTGTTTTCCTTTCTCAGATGAGGAAAACAAGTGATCTTGCTTTTTCAGTTCCCAGTTAGTTTCTCAACTTTACAGCAAACTCCACTAGGTGACTTACGGAGTGAAGACATTTTCTCTGCAAACGCTGTGGAAGTTACTGCTTTCAGGTAACTTAGTTCTAAGCCTAATACCTATTCTTGGTCCTTCGATGAAGACTTACCTGTTCAGTATTTGAACTTTAGTTACAGTTTTGACATCAGACATTTGCAGTTTATTTTACTATAATATAAATTGAGTTATATAATAAAGTAGAATTTAATGTGGTTTGTCATAATTCAAAGGTAAATTGCAGTTAGATATTTTTTATTAAAATACTTCTAGCATCAATAATACCTGATTGAAATTAAGATCTGATTTCTTTGTTCAGAAAGGATTCCTTTGGAACTGTACCTCTTTCTGGTAAGCTGAATATATTTTCTCAGACTACTTCAGTATCTGTTGTCCAAAGGTTTCTATTTGTAATAACCAATGCCTTGGGCAGTATCTTCTGCTGTTAAGAAATCCAGTAGCTCACTAGGTGACACTAGCCATAATAATATTTTGTTTCTTGTGGTAGCTAGACCCCTCTAGCTTCTACCACATATAGATCAACAGATACCTGTCTGTTCACACAGATGTACTTAACGCTAACAAAAGTGTGTGTGGTTATTTTAAAATTGCCGTTGCAAGCTTTCCTCTAGACTGTGTAGCACGTGGCTGTGACTTTAATGGTTGAGGTGGGACTTTATCATTTCCAGTAATGAATCTAGCAATACTGGTGCTCAGAAACCAAGTTGGTTACTAGATGCTGAATGTATTACTAATGCATTAGATGAGGAAAGAATAAGGAGAATAACAAAAGATGAAAAAAAATTGGTAAATATGTTAGCAACTCTGTGGGCTAACCACAGCTAAGGATTTCTAACCCCCACCCTACCAAAATATTAATATCATCTGGCCAGAGTCAGAGAGCTTGATAACATGTATTGACTCTGCAGCTCCACACAGGTTTTCTGCAGCAGGGGAACTGTGTAGCAGTATCTCTGACCATTAAAGAATGCAGAGTTGGACCTCAGGGCCTAACTATTAGAAGGGTTGTGCTCAGAAACCTACGGTGTGCCTGAGGCCTGGTGGCAATTTTGTGTCCCCCCCCCCAAAGGAAGAGTTACACACTTAAGGTGTTGTTATGACCTTCCCAGTGCAAATAGAGGTTTTGTGATCCTGTATTTGTCCTGTTTTTCCATATTATTTTGTATCAGTGTATAGGGTATTCAAAGTCTCAACAGTTATTATGGTCTTGTATAACTAATATAAAAAGATAAGATTAGAAAGCTAAATAGAAATTAGAAGAAAATTGAAGCAAAGGTCAAAATGCTGGTGTAGGTCACAAATGTTTAAAACAGTAAATCTTAAAAAAGAAGAAAAAAAATAAAACCTTCCTTAAAAAATTGAAATGGGAAAATCACCGAGTATTACCTTCTTTCTTAAGAAGAGGACACGCCAAAGTAAGATGAATCGCTCATACAGAAAGGCTCATCATTTTAATTTTCACATACATTTTGTACAAGATCAGTAAGAAAATAATGTAGTAGTTGCATATTTAGGCAGTTTTTCTGATGGAAGCTGTTTGTTGCTGAAACATTCATGTCTTATGAAGCTGCCCTAAAACAATTAGCTCTTGTTTAGTGTAAGTGTTTAAACAGAATGCTTCACTAATGTGGCTGATTTTACAGTTATTGCATTTCCATAGGATTGAACTATTCTTGTTGTAACTTGCTTTCTTTCTCTTCCTCCCCTCCCCCCCTTTCCACCTTAGACATATGAAATGTTGAAGCTTTCTTCTTTTTCAGAAAACATGTATTTGAGCCAAGTTTTTCTCAGGAGAATTGGTATCTTTGAGGGTGTTCTGTCTGAGATGTCTCAGAGAAGCCTGTTACTCAGCATGTGCTTAGCAGTGTTTTCCTGCTAGGTTACACTGAAATGGGCTACTGGTCAGGCTAAAAAATCTGGATATAAAATTCACTTCGGTCTGAATTCAGACTTGGTGTGAGCTTGTGCAGTTCCACCAAGGCTGCTGAACAGAAACTGGCCATGTTAGTCATGGGGATTGTG
Organism: Coracias cyanogaster; assembly: GCA_033124195.1. Taxonomy (NCBI): domain Eukaryota; kingdom Metazoa; phylum Chordata; class Aves; order Coraciiformes; family Coraciidae; genus Coracias; species Coracias cyanogaster. Next base: position 12,751 of record JAVSBS010024233.1, read on the forward strand.
GCAAAACCAGCTAAGAGCAGTGCATATTTAAAATATTGCTGCGCATACATCAGTAACACTTGATCGGAAGAATGAGACACCCTCAGTCCTTTTTGTTTTTTATTCCTGGGGGAGGGGTTTTGGTCCCATCACTGCAATTAAACCTTGCTTTTCCCCCTTTGCTTCAGAGTTAGTCAGATGGATCAACACAGTGAAATAATCCCACCAAGAGTCCATATTTAGATGTCAGGCCAAGTCTTTTTCTTAAAAAAATTGTGTACTTTGGAACTTGCAGAAGATCATATATTCACAACCAGAAGTGCTTCTGCTAGTGCTGAACCAAACTAGTGTTGCTGCCACACAGTCTGCTTTCATGGCAGCTCTTGCCAAGTGCAGAGGGAGTGGAAAGGCAGGTGCTCTGCCTTAGCCTGAGCACTCTGAGTTTGTATGAGGTAAGCTGCAGGGGAATATCCTTTGCAAAATATCGTATGTGTTATTCACTGTTTGCAAAACAGATTCTGTCCCATTCCCAGTTACCTCTCCCCCTACACCCCCAAAAGCAACAGGGGCAGCCAGTCATATGTGCAATTCCCCCTCCTCCCATCCAAAAAGGAGCTCTGCTGTTACCTGAGAGCTGTGCCCCAGTAGGTCTAATCACTGTCACACTGAGGTCACTGAGAACTTTGCTATTGTCTTCAGTGGAAATAAATTCTGACTTCTAAGAAAACCTTCATCTATCTCATTGAGGGTCCTTTAAGGATCATCAATACTTTACCGTATAATGGTAGTGGTGATTGGTGTGAATTTTCCTTTTGCACAAATGTGGGTGAAAGTATGAGGCTGGATGCAGTAGCCTTAGAATAAAGGCACTGCAACTTTTGCGGCTATGGAGACCAAAAAAAATAGTAAAATCCTTTTCACAAGGGTGTGCTTGCATTTCTGTTAAGTCTGCTTTTTTGCCCTGTGCTGATGCAAATAACTGATGTAGAAGTGAAATGCACGCATCCACAAAAAAATCACTTGCTAGGTATAGGCTGGTATCCTGGAGCTGTGGTACTTGCTATGATTGTGTTCTGGTATAGCTGAAACAAGACTGTATTCTAAGGTAGACAAATTCATATGATAATGCATAAATTATACTCTGATGGTTCTGGGAGTGAAGAAGAGTGATCTTGGAGTGAGTTTCTAGTAAAATGTGTTCAGACACTGAATGAATTTCTTGAAATACGACCTGGGGCATACACAGTGCTGTATCTAGAACCATTTACTTTTTAAGCTCAAATATATTCAGAGGGATGGGTGAAAATACATTCCAATTTTGCAGTTGTATTTTAGCAAGCAAATGAAAGGTTAGCACTTCCTTCTAGGATTCTGGCAAAGGGTAAAATTTTTGCTGGATGAAACAGGAGAAGAAAAACACTGGCTGGTGCTGCAGTGTTTACCATTAACTTGTTTCATGATCTTGGGGAGATGGCTTCCTCTTTCTTCTTCTGTCTGTTTCTCCATTCACAAACTTGGGTTGGTGATGGCTTGTTCCTTTAAAGTGTTGTGCTATCTCTGGAAGAAAAAATTGGTACGGAGTAGCAGGGCAGAAAGTTGAGAAGAGTTGTCCAAACCTTTTTGTTTTTTAATTACCATGTGTTGGCTCTATCATAGGGTAAAATAACAAGTTGCATTAATTGTGGTGCTGTTATAGTACTTGGGGAAAACTTTACACTGAGGCTTGGCTTTGTTTAATGTTTGTAAAGATCTAGAAAAGATGCCTGTTTCTTTCTCTAGAGAGATGGACTTCAGGTTGACTTTTAGCATTTCATCCTACTGGAGTCAAAAAACAATTCACTTTCTAAACCAATATATAAACAAAGTCTTTAAGAGTGTGTACTGTAGAACACAGATGGTATTGTCATTTATATGTTACATATTTTGTTAAACAGCACATTATTAGGGTGTAATAACACTTTGCTCTCCTATTGTATACTTTTACAGGCATCAACTAACGACATTTTACAAACATTTCAGAACCAGTGCTACTACCCCCGTCTTGCAGGTTGCAGAGTAGACCCGGGGATGTTCAGGTAAGACCAAATGGCTGGTGGCAGAACACAACTCTTGAACTTCCTGCAAGTTTATATGTCACTGGTAAATTTATTACACCAAGTACCTCTTTTTACTAAAACATCTGCCCTGTGTATGTGCACATACTACTTTTCCATACTGGTAGGTGAAAAAAATGGTGGTGAGCTGTCATCTGTCACTTTCAGGCTTACTGGCTAATAATTTGTGAACTTGGCAAATCTGTTAGCATCCAGGTTCAATTCAGAATTATTCCTCTACATTTAAAATTTTGTGCTGTATGATGGAAGCATAGTCTTTTAAGTCAGAGCTTTTGGACCTGGTGTTTTGTTCTTCCAACCCAGGGTCTCTTCTTAGCTCAGTGCTGTGTGACTGTTGCCCTCCGTTCTTCCTATTCCTCTGAAGGTGACTTTTGCAAGGATGAATAAGCATGTTCTGTTTGTGGTCTGAGATGTGTGCAGGTAATAGAGACGTATTTATACTGGTTCCAGGTATGAGCTAAAATATCTCAGTGCTCACAAAGGGCTTCTTAGGCCAGGCTTGATCTGTACTTACGTATTTCTGTCTTCAGTTTGGCTCTGTAGCCTGAGCTTCTTGCTCTAAGGATTGGCACAAGTGGTCTGGAAGGAAGCTGGCATTGTGACAATGTGGTATTTTACAGGGCACTTTGTAATTTGGGTCCCAAGTTTAAACTTGTAGATTTATAGTAGGTTAATAACAAGGAAGCCTAATGACTGTCTTTTAAAGCAGATTAGACTGAGAATCTATGGATCTCATGCTTTCTTTTCTTAGGCTGGTACTGTTCAGAGCTGTGGACTTCTGTGCTGACCTAGGATTTTCAGCATGTTTCACTTCTTCAGTTGACACACAGTCTTGAGCATAGCAGAACTTGATTTCACAGAAAATTCTTAATACCTTGTCCACCTTCTGATTTCAAATCCAGCCATCTGTGTGCTGTACTATGAAATAAAATGATAGAAAGCTAAGAAAATAATCAGTAAAAAACTGTAGATCCCAAGGGAGTTATCCCCCATCCTTGCTCTACAGTTCCAGCCAGCACTGTCAGGTTTTTTAACTGCAGATCTTTTTTAATGCTGCCAGACTTGCATCTTTTGGACTGAGTTTTTCCTGTGTTGGACTTATCTTTAAGACAAGGGATATGTAGGGTTCTCATCTATTACTAGAATAAAAATACTTATCTTCAAGAAAATAAAAACAACTGAAAACTCTGAAAAAATGAACAAATAAAAAAATGGGTAAACACCCTATAGATCTTAAGGAGCTTGTCTTGCAGAATGCTAGTCCTGCTTGCTGTCCAAATAATTGATTTTTTTATTTCACAAATGCAAAAGTTTTTTTGTTTGGTTGTTTTTTAAGAATTGTGCTTCAGTTGTGGAGAGGACAAAGATCTTTATATATTTGATTATTTTAGGGCCCAGTCCTGCAGTACCCCTGTCACAGCAGTCTGCTTGAGCTGTGGCAGTTGCAGAATTGAAGCCCTACATGCAGCTAATCTTACGGGGACCTGATCCTGCTCTTGAGACATTTTGGCATAGATTGTCAGGCATGTGCACTGTTCTGGGTACACTGTTGTGGCTTGGCATCAATGAAATGATTAGTGAAGATGGGTCTGGTGGTGGATTTTGGTTAATGAAGCAGTGAGGTTCCACTTGGAAGTATAGACTTGTTACATACAGAAGTTTGTAAATTCTGTAACCTGAGTGATGATTTTTTTTTTTTTTTTTTTTTTGGGGGGGTGTTTCTCGAGAAATAGAAACAATTACATTCAGAACTTTCCACTTTTTCTCCTTAAAATGTAAAGCTATACAGTTGACAGTGGAAAGAGATCAATAAGGGTATATATAGAATAAAAACAGGAGGTGTTAAGTGGCCAAATAGCCACTAGCCCAATAGTTTTTGTAGTGTTTTATTTTTTTTAATACTTCTTCCTTCAGTTCATACATGAATAAAGTAATTTGTCACTGCTTGGAAAGTTCCCTCAACAAAAGTTTTTTTGCAAAAGTAAATAATGTTTTTGCAGAAAATAAATATTCTGAGAAAAAGTAAAACAAATCTTACTTTGACAGCTAAGGAGTAGTGTTTCATATGGGAAACAGACTGAAGCCATGCCGTGCTGCTTCCTTGACCTGGACCAGATGCTTCTGGCTCCTTAGGGAACTTGAAACTTTAAGCAAAGTTAATGCAGGTCAGTTTTTGCTGCTGGTGTTCAGAATGCTGTGGACAACAGTTAGAACTGAAAATCACCAGGTATTTTTCAGTCTGCTGCTGCTTGGGAGTGCTGTTATTATCAAGTTTTCATGAAGTGACACTCAGCAAGAAGAGGACTTCTAGTTGGGGTATGAGAAGTGTGTCTATGTTGCCACTGGTTTCAGACCATCCTGAAGAATAAGGTAGCAGCTGGACTTCTTGGTACTGAGCTAGACTGGTATGGGCAGGTCGGCAAGCAGAAAGTGGGCTCGGGGATCTTCCTACTGCAGAATATAGGACTAGTAGAGAAATAAAATGAGAGTAAGAGGATATGGCAGGGTATGATTCATTGGTATCAAAGCGAGATTCCTTGTAGTGTCCTAGTGTTTTCCTCTCATGCTTTTTGGTATTACTGAGACCTGCAGTGGGTGTTGGATCTGATCCATTCTGTTGCTAGAGCATGCACTTTCTCTTTCCGTGTAGCCAAGGACTGAAGGTGGCTCTTAGATACATGTCTGCCGTTACAGTGAGACTGAAGATACATGTCTGCCGTTACAGTGAGACTGACGTGTCATCATGGTGCTTCAGAGCAGGGAAAAGGCTGAACCAAGTAGCTTGTGACAGAGGTGCCTGTATTCCTAATACCCAGAGTGAAGTAAAAGTACAGCGGTAGCTGGGCCGTCCTTGCAAGGTGTTGGCTGTGTCTGGGGTGGGTAGCGTTGTGCCTTGCAGTTCTGATCATCCAGGTTAAGGACTTTCTCTTTTAGGGCTCCGTACTGGTTTCCTGTATGGGAGATTGGGATAGATAAGGACAACTGTGAGGAACATTTTAGTGTCTTCCAGACAGTCAGGACACAGACACAACTTAGTCTAGGAAGGATTCTCAGTACTGGAGCTGAGGTGTGGTCAGAGGTTGTCACAGACACCTCTTAACTTTGGGTTCTAAGCTAATTGTATGGCTACTAGGACTTCAAGAGCATATAGGAGAAGATAAGGAGGATGGGAATATGATGACTACCAGAGATAACCCCACTTGTGAAGTTACCAGGGAAGCTTGTGAGATCATAAACCTTTTTATTCAGGAGCACAGAGTTTCTGTCCCTCAGGTATGGTGTGCCAACTTGATTCATTACCTGACATTTTGTCATTGTTTCACCCTTTAGCAAAAGTATATTCTGCTTATGGATGAAAGAAGACATTTTTTCCTTTGACTGTGTTCTTCCCTTCCAGTTGTCTCATTCTTCTCTAGCAAACTTCACTTGTTCATTAAGTCAGCAGTGTATGATAGGGATGGAAGGGGATGAGGCAAGGAAAAACATAAAATTTTTGCAGTTAAAATTGCAATTAAAAGTTGCAGTTAAAAAGTGATCACGTGGAATCAGACCTTTTGGGAGAACTGGACATGTATTATTACCATATTAAAAGTTAAATACATTCATAATTCCTTATAAGACTGAGATTATTGGGTTTCAAAACTGCACCTGCCTGTAAAGATTTTTTCAGTCTAAATTTGTATTATTTCTTTGTGGAGTTTATTTCAAATATGTGAAATTTACTATTGGTGACAAATATTTGATCATAGTGTTATTTTGAACCTAGATGCATCAGCTTCCAAAACTTAGGATTCTTGACACATATTTAAACATTTAAAACACCTTCCATAAGATTACTAAATCCAGCCGTTCAACTATATAAACAATGCTCGGAATAATGAACCAGAAAATATTCAAAATGGCATACCTTCTCCATAAATATTTCTCTCTTATTTTAACATTCACCACAGTGGAACACGAGGAAAGTAATTCCTGAATGTTTAACTGGCTAGCTTGCTGCCCAGACAAGCTTTCAGGGAAATCTGTTGAGTCCCACAAGGTGGCAGGAGCTAACTGTTCTGTGCTAGAGCCCTGGTCTGAAGGAAAGTAAAGGTAATAAACTTATTTTGCTAGTTGCATGTATTTGAATCACGAGCAAGTGAGACCAAAATTTCAAAACCCCACCTTGTTTAGGTGTTTCTTGGACTCTGAATAATTTGGGCAAGTGAACAAGATTATATCCTGAAGAATGTTAATTCAGAAGAGAAAGTTTAAGCATTCTTTGTCAGCAGAAGGACCTTTGTTTTCACTCAGTGATGGTAATTTGCTTGTGAAGTGCATCATTGCTGTGAACAGAGAGCAGGGATATAGGAGCAGCCATATAGGAACTTGCTGGCATATGAGGTTCACAGTTTAAGAAATTGGCAGTGAGCATCTCTGACTTGCAAACTCACCTTGATATCGTGAGAACGCTGATCAGGAGGTGGGACTGAGGAACTGCAGAAGTAAAATAATTTTCTGTGGCTTCAATGAGTCTGTAGAGATGTTTTATCTTTGGAAACTCCAAAGAATCAAAAGCGGCATTAGAAGTATCCAAATTGGGGGATTATTGGAAGTAATTGGAATGGCTCATGAAAACTAGTGAGACTGGATTGACTAGTATATAGAGCATAAGGCTGAAATGTATTCCTTTATCTTCCCAGTGCCACAATCTTTCTTTAGGCTGCTAGAGTTCTTGTTTCACTTTCCCTTGCTTTTGTTTCCACCTACCTGCTGGTGGTCACTACTCTCGGGAAACATTCTGTGATTAGGATGTAAAGTGCTGCAAAAGAACAAGGGAGTTAATCCGTAATGTCTCATTGAAGGCGTGATTTGAGATCTGTGGTTATATGCTCACGCTTGCTTAACCTAGCAGTTGGAGTTCCAAGTGTCTCATTTTTGTAAATTTCTCTGGCCTTAGGAGAAATCTGTGGACTTCAGGGTTTTAGTTGGCAGAAGTAACACTGAACAAAACAGTAGTAAGTTCAAGTGATTGGCCCTAGTTTAGTGAACCGCAAAGTGTTGGTTCTGAGACTTGTGGTCCCCCTGATTTGTTAAGAGATTTTATTTTAAACCAGTAAATGTTCATTTTTATTTTTTTGAATGAGAGGACAGATCTGTATATTAGCCAGGTACATGGGCATTTGGAAGCCCTGTTTATATGGACAGACAGTGCAATTCAGTAGGACTGAAGTGAAAGTGAGAGAGAATAGCTGGCTTTCTTAAACAGTTGACGGATACTAGGAGTAAAAATAATTCAACTCTTATGTGAAATTTCAATTTCTCCCATACCACTTTGTGTTAATTGCTTGTCATTATGCTGTAGAAAAGGAATCTAAGCATTTGCGATGGTGCGCTTGGGAGTAGCCGTGTGAGGTGGATTGAGTGAAAATTCTTCCAGGCCTGTATATGACTTAGTGTTTCTTTTTCTAGCAATGAGGGAAACAAGAAAATTTAAAATCAATTCTGTAGTGACTTATAGACCTGTTGCAATAGCATGCATTGTCCAGCAAAATACCTACACCTTGTTTTACTGACAAGGTATAGAGAGGAGTGTTTTCAGCAGCTGCCGTAATCAAGTAGCATATACTGTTGTCCTGCCAAAATACAGGAGCTTCAGCATTGCTTTTTATACTCATATTTGCAGAAATGCATGAAATTTAGGAGAATCTCTGTTGTTAGAGCTGACCTGAATACTTTTAGTGGATGCAGTCAGATGCTTAAAATTTCAAAGTGAAATTTTTGTAATTTTCAATGGTTAAACCTTTCACTTGCCTCTAATTTTGAAAAGATTAGGAAAGTAAATACTGCAGGAATTCAGCATTTGATAAGCACACTATTGAAATCTGTTCTATGCAGTTGGAAGGGCACATGATTTACACAGTCACGTACCAGTGGGACTGAAGTGACTGAATAGCTGATGTCATATATCGTATATTGATTATAATTATATAATTAATAATTATGTATTATGTTTAATATCCTGATACTGATTGAATATCAATATTGAAATTAAATGACTGTCAGCTGTGAATTAAGCAGTTGGTGCTTATTGAAACAAACTTAGTTGTATCTGTCATTACTTCTGGTTGAAATTTTCAGCTGCACAAGTGAGATGCCTCATTCCCATTGCAACTCAGAAGCAATGGGTCACTTAGGTTGACTTGAAGTACTCAAAAAAACCCACATACCTGTATGCAAATATAATGAAAGAATCAGTTACAAACTTTAGGATGGGAGATCATGTTTTACCAAGGTGTCTCTTTTCAACATGGTTCTTTTAAGCGTAATTCCTGTATGCTGCAAACACGTGGACCCTAATGTGGTTTGCAGAGTCTGCTACTGCTGCACATCAGGAAACTAAGGCAAGGTAAAGTTTGATTCTTAAGTTTCTTTATGCACAAAAGGTCAGTGATTGTGGTAATGCCAGGGGGAAAAGAGTAGTGCAAGCAACTTGCTTTAATTCTACCACAGAGTCAATACAGAAAAAGGTTCCAGAGTGTATAGTGACATATGTCTTACTCGGCAGAGTGGTGGCTTTCCAGAGAGCAGTAAACACTGGGTGGTGTTTCTCAACAGTGATAAATAAATGATCACAAGAGATTTCTGCTTTGTGGTGTACTTAAAATAATTACAGTGAGCTGGGAGGCCTGGTAAAGATTACTGAATACTTTGGCAATTGATGGAAATTGCTATATAACTCCAAATTAATCACAGTATTACTGGAAGAAATAGAGGTGGGGAAGGTGAAGAGGACTACACAGGACGTGCGCCTCTCCAATTTAAACATCTCATTCCAGGAAACTCAGGGTCTTCCCTCGCTATCTGCCAAACCCTGTCTTAAATGCCTTGACTGTTCTCTTGATTTTAGTTAATTCAGGGACAATTGCACTTGTCCCATCCACCAGATCCCCTGCTGAGGTGCTGAGTGCTTTCTCTTCTCCATGACCTCCTTGGGGATGCAGGGCGTTGCTGGCCTCTGGTAAATGTCCAGCTCAACTAAGGAGTCCAGCCAGCCAAACAGGCAAATATATACTACCCATTTCCTAACAAAGCTAAGAGTTTTCTGCATCCCTCCTAAGTCTGATTTGCAGTTAGAATTGAGGAACTTTGAGATCTAGAGGGTTTGCCGTGCAGTATGCAGGGTCTTTTAAAGATAAACGCCAAAGATTCTCGGCTACCAACTTCTTAGAAGCACGTGTTAAAATGTAGCATTTTAAAATTCATTCTATGACTAAAAACCTGGCCTAATCTCAAACCTTCAGAGTATGTCTACATTGTAGACCACTGTGTTTTGTAGTTACCTGAGTGTGCTTTCAGTAAGGCAGAACAAGTATCTGAAGTGGTTTGTGCACACTAATTTAATTTTGATTGAGTAAATTTGCTCATGTGGAGCTGGACTGGATTAGAGTTCCTTGTACTCAAATTGGTTGGTTTAAATGGTGTTTCTCTGTCTAGAAGCATAGCGCTGCTGAAACCATCTGCGGTCTTTGGGGCCTGCCACTGACAGTTGGTGCTATATGGAATGAGAACGTCATGGACATTCCTCATAGATGCAAAATCTGGTCAGGCTGCAGCCATAATTCTTCCTATGCTAGCGGGTTGCAGGTCCTGTTTATGGCTTTCCTTCATAGCACTGGATGGTGAAAATGGCCCTTCTCTTGGGAAATTATTATTCAATTAACTTGGTATTTATTTTGATACTAAGTTTTGTTGTTGTTGAAAGTGAAAACAAGTTGGGGTTAAGATCTCCTTATTAGAAGGCTTGTTCTTGGGTTTATAGGAGTGGGGGAGGCAGGGGAGGATGAGTGTATTGCCTTTGGTGCTCGGTAGAATTTTTTGACCTGCTCTTCTGCCTTTCTTTAAAGAAGCTGTAATTGAAAACTAGAGTCCTTGGGAATGTATGTGAAATACAGAAGTGAATACTGAGGCTGAGTTACCCTTGTTTACCTAAATATCTAGTGTGTACCAGTCAATTTAGTATCTATTTAGTGCCCATTGCTTAAACAATTTGGTCTTTTAGTGACTTCAAGGAAGTCAGGTATGTCCAAATCTAAAAGAAACTGTAAACGTGAAGACTGCCTAGTTAGCGCTCCAATTATTTGGCCAGGCCTTGTGCTCTTATACCACCGTAATCTTTCAGTGATGTGTTGAACATTCTCACCTGTCCTCCCTTCACTCTCTTATAGGAGAAGTTAAAAAAAAAAAAAAAAATTAATGCAGCATTTAGTGTGCTGAAGATTTAAATAAGCATCCATTGACAGGGAATTAGTATGTCTATGTGGTTTATATACTGCATTGATCTACAGGGGTTCACAACCCTTTAATAAAAACATGAACATTGGAGAAGATGCTGAACTTCAGGCTGCTTGTTAGAGCAGCCTCTTGTTCTAGAGCGCACTGCCCTTTCTCAAGTCTTCAGTACCAAAGCTAGCAGTTGCTTTTGCTCTCCTTCCTTCTCCTGGGCTGTACCAGGCAGAGTCCCAGAGAGCAGCGGTGGTGGTTGGCTAGGTGAGAGACGCAGGGACACAACTAATGACTTCTCTGAAGTACAGCAGCAGCAGCTGGAAGTTATTACTGTCTCCCGTAGGCCATTGTACCTTTCTATGGCAGTTTAAAATGCATCGGTAGCAAAAGTAGCAGTGGGTCAGCTCTACAGCCACCATCTTTCAGAGAGTGAGGTTTTAATGTAAATAGCTGTTGTTAACCTGTGTTTAAGTTCAGAAGTGCAGAACAGATGCAGGACTAGGAGAATTTGTGTTGCTGACAAGCCAGCATTGTACCCTAACAACTAGTGTTTATAGCTTCTCTTCATAGACCAAGGACATGGTTTGGATCTGTAAAGCATTGTATCCTTTGGTAATGAGCGGCCTACTGTAAACCTTCTTCTTCCTGCCAATTAAAAATGAAAAACCAAAAAAGCTGCTTGTGTTACAGAAGGGCCAATATATTAATGATGTCACTGTGTTTCAATTTATACAGGCAGAAAATACAGCTAACGTAAATTGGCATCTGTTTCTTGCATTCATGCTGTAGTGGCAGGAAGAGACCTACCCTCTTCTATGGCAACCCACAGATGTGTTTTACACTTGAACACAAGAAACCTGTATGATTTCCCTCGATGAAGAGCTTTGTTGTATTTGTACGTGCATCAATCAGCACTTTACGTAGTGCTTTGACTTTTGGTGGCTGAACTTAGAGTGTAAAAAAAAAAAAAAAAAATGTTTTGGGGTCTGGAATTTTTTTGGGGGGGATTGCACATTTGAAGTAAAATGTGAATTCTGAATGTTGGTAATCTGGTTTGTGCTCTTATAGTAAAGTGTTGCATAGTAGAAACTTTTTTTAGCTTTAGAGTTGCACACGAACACTGGGGAGAAAACCACAGACCAGAGAAAGAAAAAGTGCCATTTTTCTTGATTGAATGAGAAAAATGACTCGTTTTTAGATAGTATGCTGATGAAACATGGTCTTCTCTAACTAAGAATTTCTCTGTGATAGCCACTGCTTCACGTATCTGGCTTTGCTATCAGGTCTTTGGATAAGAGTGGACATCATCACGAGAGATATTACAGCACGTGTCTGCTCTGGTGTATGAAACTGTAAGCCACGCTTATTACTGGAGATGAAATGATATGGCTTTTTAAGTGAGTTTGTGATTAGCCAAAGCTAATTAATGGTTTTGCAGAAGCACTTTGAGTTCACTATGTTTGCAGTCATTCCGAGGAATTAATTGTTGGTTAAAAAGGAAAAGTTCAAGATGGGGTGATATCCTGTAAATCCACAGGGGTGGTTGAAAATCTTACTTCATTTGCTGGATGTGCATGTGGGCTACTGTACTTGCAGAGTGCTTTCTTGTTGGTGTAACACCCCACCACCTCCCCCATCTCATGTTTCCAGGGAGGAGTCCTCTGTCCTTGCTCACAGCTGCGATGGCCTTGGCGGGGCCAGTCGTCCTTCTAGCAGCTCTGCTTTCTGGGGTGGTTGTGCCAGGCACAGCTGTTGACAAAGCTGTGGTGTCTGCTAGTGTACCCCTGCTGTGGGGTGGGCACCCAGGACAGGTTGGGGTGCCTGGGCCCCCCGGCTCTGTCAGAGGGCAGGGGTGGGAGGGGAGAGCAGCTGCTGGTTAAAACAGTGTAAAGACTGTTAAAAGTCAGGCTGGGTTTGCTCTTGAGTAAAACTGAGTGACAATAATTTCCCTGCTGCATTTGCTGCCCTGCTTACTTTTCCAGAAAGCATGTTTATGGAAGACAATATAACCTGGATATGCCAAGAATGGGATGGCAGCCCACCTGCAAAGACCTGATCTCTCCTCCATGCTTGCTCCCTGTCTTGCTTGGTGCTGCCACAGAGACCGATCTTGTCTCCTGCCATGACTGGCACAGCAGCCAGCTGTCCGCAGAACTGGACAGAACACATTTCCTGAAGATACTTGCCTGTTTTCTAAATCTTGCCCACTTCATTCCCCAGCTTCCAGTGCCTACAGAAATCTGTCAGATTTTTGGCCCTTAATTCTAAAAGGAAAGGTTCACAGATCACAGCCCATACCAAAGCTAAACTTCATGATTTTGACAAATGTGATATCAGTGGGACCAAGCTCTGAAAATCTGAGCTCTAGTTCTGGTGCTAAAGTCTTACATTGCACTTGATCACTCTGTGAATAATTAATATTCAAGTAAGTGCCAAACTTGGGCTTTCTAATGTACAAGCTAATACTGTAACCTGAAGAAAATCACAAGTCTATCCTGAATGCAGAACTCAGGATGCTATCATTGTTTTCCAGCATTTCATCAAATCTTTCAAACTTACTTCATTTTATTTTTTATATGTAGCAAGATTTGAATTCAATGAAGTACTTAGTAAATGAAATGTGAAGCTGGAGGAAGATTTTTTTTCTGAAGAAAAGATGACAATATTTGGCCCAAACACTAAAGGATTCTGTAAAAACAATTACACATACTCTAAAGGAAATCATTCAAGTAAATAGTTGTGTGTAGTGGCTGTTTCTAATTGGGCTTGATGTTTTATCACAGTTAGTTTTCCATTTAGGGGGGAGGATAGGAACCATAAAACTTGATACAAATTAGCAGAGTGGAATAGCTTTCTTTGCAACTGCTCTTTGAACCTTTGCATTTCTTTTAAGAATATGCTTACAGAATATTGCAGCAGTACATCTAGGAAGAAAACTATTGGTTTAAAAAACGGGAGCATATATCTTTCTAATAAATTTTCTGATGGAACTAGAAAATAGAGAAGACTATAGTTAATGCAGTTTTGTTTTTAAAAGACTCTGTTGCATTTTAATCTCATGAAGAACAGCTCTCATTATTCTTAAAGCAAAAACTAGACAAAACCTTCCTAATTTTAAGGAACTTCAATATTGGAAATTTGGTGGGCTTTTTGTGCTACAAGTAATGCATGATCTTACTTTGCGAGAAGTAAACTTCTGCATCTCTAAGCTTGTCAGTATCTGATAATAAAGCTAAAAAGGAGGCAACAGTGTTAGGATTTTATTCTGTCACATTGCATGTAGTATCTGATTGCCTTCCACCTATAGCAGACAAGAACTAGGATTTAATTTCTCAAGGTAACAGTGTGAGGGAGGGATAAAAAGGGACAGTATGCTGCTTGTGACAGGATTTTTGGCTTTAGTATTTTATGCATTCTTTAGGTATGACATTTGTACCTGAAGTTGTTCTGACAACTGTGTGAATGTGTGTAGTAGGTAATCACAGAATGGTAGGGGTTGGAAGGGACCTCCAGAGATCATCTAGTCCAACCCCTCTAGCCAAACCAGATTCACC
>JAVSBS010024234.1:0-12621 GCA_033124195.1 Coracias cyanogaster
TGTTGGGAAGAGCCTTGGTGCTGTGCGAGCCCTGCTCAGGAGCAGTCACAACACGGGGGTGTTATCAACACCCTTCTCGCTCCCAGCACAAACCCCTGCACCATGAGGGCTGCTGTGGGGAAAACCAGCTCAGCTGGACCCAGTACACAATGAGAACAAAATCCTTTCTGACCCTGGAAAGGCTGAGGTAAGCATAAATTTGAACTCAGACTCTGCCTTAACTGGCACAAACCCAAACAATTCCTCATGTTTATCAAAGTCTCCTGTGGTTAAAAGTCTTGGTTGGTTACGTAGAGCTGGCAGGTGCCACAGTACCATTGGCCTGGCCTGAGGGAACCATCCTTGTAAAACCAAGGACGGCCAAGGAAGACCTTGGAAGAATAGTCTATTCCTGCTTCCTGGAACTCTCTCACTGAATGAACCTTACAGTCCCCATCTTAAACCTGGCCTGCCACAATAAGGGAACTACTGATGAAGAATAAAGTACTCTAAACACAAAGAACCCAGAGGGATAGCTGATGAGATGGATGGAAATGTTTTTAGCCATGGGAAATGAGGATATTTACATGACTGTCTCTGGTTGCTTTTCTTAGATGCAAGTTAAAATGAAAGAGTGATGAGGAAAAATGAATGCAGAGAGCTGAATGGTAGGATGGAAGGGTGGGAAAGTGGCTGCAAAGGTAAATGGGTGCAAAAGAAGTGCAAGCTGAAGGAAGGAGGCAATGGACTTACCCCGGAGCCCAAGGAGTTGGCCTCGGTGGAGGACTACAGCTAGGCACAGGCAAGGAGTGGGAAAACAGAGGGGCACAGGAAGAGAACAGAGAGGATGCAAGAGAAGAAAAAGGTGATTACTGGGAGAAAATTCAGGGAGCAACAAAAAATGTATAAAAGCTAAAGAAACCACAACAGGAGCTACAGGCTCAGGTCAGTTTATACTAACACTATTCTTGCTATTTTGCTCTTACAAGAACAAACGCAGTATCTGAGATGGGAGAGCGACTATGGCCACAAGGATCCATTGCTAAGGTTTAGAGTGAGACCTCCTGCTGATCGCATTTTTACAGAAGCACCAGAAGATAATGCAACAGGTTTACAGCAGGGGACAGGCTTAAGTCAGAATTAGGACAACAGCCCCAGAAAAGAATGGGCTTTAAACCAGGGATTCAGAAATGAGGCCGAGATTGCAATGCACAAAGACAACTTTGCCACTGGCTTCCTGGTGTCAGCCCTGGGCATATCCAGCTCTGCTAGCCTTAGAGACCATCTCAGACCTGACTTCCAGCAGGATTACAACAGCTTTACTCCTCTTATATAAGAGCCATTTTGCTTCTCAGATTTCCTGCTATCAGTGGTGAGAAAATGTTAATTTGGCTGCTTTCTCTTGAAAGCAAGTGCAGTCAGTCTCAAATCCTACTCCCCTACTATAATCTGGAACAGACCTGCAAAATTAGACACTGACTGGCAGGTACAGACCAGGATTACTAAAATCTTCAGCTAAACCTCCAGCTCCAGAGACACACCTATTAACTACTACTCCTGGGTCTCCTCACCAGGTTGGATTTGGTGTAGGATACTGATTTCTACTTGACTGATAAAACTGAGCCCTAATTTGAGTAAATGAAGCTTTTCTAAGGTCAGTTTCTTGGAAAATAGTGTTAGGAAAATGTTTAGAAGTCTACGCCAAAACAAAATTTCCAGGTAGATCTTCCTGGTGGCTTCACATCGCATGGCCTCCTTTTGGAGGCTCACTACAATTCCCAAAACGTTTCCTCCTGCTTTCCAGTAGCTACAGAATCAATTCACATCAGTCTGGTCTGTCAAGAACATGCTCAAAAAAGAAGACTGTATGGATGGTAGAGATCTCATTGGTGCCCCAAGAAGGAAATGGCTGCAAATGAACTGAAAGGGACAGTAACAAATACCTATTTGATTTTAAACAGGTTAAATCCATTCAACTGAATGCTGAATTCCTTAATAAGGAAGAGTTAAACCAAGTTCAGGGTGGCTTACACTCAGGGCTCTGTGAACACTGCTGTGGATCAAAGGTGTGTCAGGTTCAGAGTAAAACTGCCCAGAAAGGATGAACCTGACAGAGCCATCCGCCACACTGCACAAGTAACAAGTGTTCCTCTTTCAGGGGTGGGACACAAAAGTATTTCCAATAAATGTTACTTACTCTCAGTCAGTGGAATGGAGATGACAACACCGTTTCCCGTCCCTACCCAGAGGCGATTGCCAGCAATAAGCAGGGCTGTGATCCGCACGAATGAGAAGCCCAGCTTTCCAGTGCCTAGTAAGCGTGCAGAAGAATTGGAGAGTCAGTTATGACTTTGGACAAGGTCTGCTACTGAATTTTGATTTCACCCTGACCTCAGTAAGCAACAGACCAGTTCCTGACAGTCCCTCACCTAGCATCTTGCTGACATAAGGCTCAATGTCAACGTCCTGCAGATGTTGATGGCTGTGAGCATGGTAAAGCCTCAGGGTGGAGTCCAGGCGGATAGAAACCCATACTCCATCTCCAATCCACGCCAGCTGTCGCACCTGACTCTCCCGCCGAGGGTGGGCATCAAAGGATTTCTAAAATGCCAAACAAGTGAACCAATGTGAGTTCACAAAAGGTTTGCAATTATCTACACATATACTCCAAGTGGGATCACTGGGGCTTGCTAACTGTGCTCTTCCTTGATGCCACAATGCCTAGAGATGGGGAAGCCTTTGGCCATACATACAAGGTAGCTATGAAGCCCAGAGGTACATTTGTACAGTGTGTGGCCTCAGAGACTCACTAGTAAAGGCAAAGAAAGTGCTCAGTTTAGACTTGTATAAAGATTTAAGCTCCGCAAAGAGAGAAAGTAATAAATACTACCCTGGCAGACTGGGTCAATACATGACCCAGGTTGACATTTTGGGTCCTACAGTCAGCAATGACCATACAAAGGTTCATACAGTGCAGCAGGAAACAGCTGTAAAATAAATCAAACACAAGCACATACATGCACATACACACATTTGGTCTCTTACCTCAATCTGCATTGTCTTGGGTTGGATAACATGGATTTTATTCTTGTAGCCACACCAGACTCTATCATACACAACAGCCATGCAGCGGATGGAATGGTGAGTGTGACCAAGGTCCATTAGGTGGTAATTACTGAGATCCCACTGACCATCTAAGGTGGGAAAAAGTGTGGAAAGATTAATCTCAACAGACACATTACTACTTTTCCATGTACATCTACATACACAGGCTTAGTCAATACTCAAATGCTCATTTTGGTTATGTCTGTGAACTTCCCATGAATCCACAATACTACTTCAAGCACAGCCTTACACTTAGGAAATACCTGACAATAAAGTTTTGTTTGGTGGGCTGAAAGCTCTCCAAATCCAGCTAATCTAAACATCCTTTTATTGTCATGAATTAAACAGGCTTCTCTAACAAGTACCACAAAAACAAAGCAGGGGAGAAGACAGCCTAACAAGACCACGCAGAAATGGACCATACAGTCCTTGTGGAGAGGCTTCCTCCTGTCACAAATGGACAACACAATTTCCCCAAAGTGTCAAATCCAGGACAAGGAACCAATCTCTGTTCTCTCACACTGATATTCTAACTAACCAGGCAGATACTGTGTCCTCCATGGACAGGTGGCCTCTGTGCTATTTTATATTTCTTATGGGAATAATTTTTCTTTCCTTCCCCACTGAGAATAGCATTTAATCCACCACTGCACTTTCAGCCAAGTTTGGTTTTCTCTTATCACACTCATTCTTACCTTCTCCCCGGTGGAATATGGCAAGTGTTCCATCTGCCAGAGCAACAAGGACCCTCCCTTTCACATGCCTGAAATCACAGAAAAGTAAATACTAACAAAAGTCTGTAGAAGTAAGGGACTAACAAATACTTTCTGACATTTTTGTTCTCTCTACAATTCCCACTTAGTTTAGCACTTGCAGGAACTACTGCAATGGCCAAGGGTCATGCCTCTTACCTTCATGGTAGTAAGATCATCCATTAATTTTCTGTTGGGGTTAACTTCTTCACACTACAAACTTCATCAATTTCAACAAATTCCACCTAATTTACATCCCAGTGAAATTTTGCCTTTTTTCTTCCCCATTTATTTCCTCCTGATGCTGCTAATCTCATTTAGTAGCTTATTCACTGAATTGGGTCAGGTCCACAGTTGAGCAGAAAAATGGCTTTAGTATGAGGCTTTCCAGCAACAAACACCCTTGGGAAACTCTCCTCAGAAAACAATGCACTTAGAAGAGCAAAGAAGAAGATGACTGACAAAGAGATGCTACCCCCATCTAAAATATCACCGAGGCACTGAACCTTCTTCTTCAGCATCTGTTGGCATGCACACTTACACTAGACTCAGCACAGAGTCCTTCAGCTTTATCGAATGCAGACACTTCTTCCAGTTGGATACAGCCGAGTGCACGTAAAGCCTGTGAGAAAGGACAAATTGGGGAGGGTTAGCAGAAGCCCCCTCCATCTTCAGCCTAACTAGGCTTGAGTCTTCTGGTAGGAAAGGTGGAGGTTAGATAAGAAAGTGAGGTTAAATCTCTGCCTATGATGAGCTGAGGGCTCAGAAGATCCATGAGCAATGAAAACCTACTCCAGAAACAAGAAGTGAACTAAAGCTGTGTGAACCTGAGAAACAGAGCCCAGACGGCAGAAGTGACAGATCTGCCAGCCCAAGGGACACCTACCAGCCGTTCTGTGCTCCCAGCCACATGGTGGGGGAAGCGCTGGTGCAAGTCCCAGCAGCGTCCCCATTCAACTCCTGATCTGGCAGTGCTGTGCTTGACTCTGTCTTCAGCTGCCCATTCTCCCTGAGGATGCAAAAGAACATTGTTAGAGGCTGTAGTAGCAGCAATGCACAGAATGCCCTCCCACACACAGCCTGGCATTCACAAGCAGATAAGGGCCCCATACACACAATTCCCTCCTTCTCTTCGGTGTTTTTAATTGTTTGACTCCTAAATCTGCAATTTGCAAAACTTCCCTCTTCCCCACCAATACAAATCTATAGCACTTGACTTAGTGTTTGGCAGTGTTATTATATAGACAATATTTTCTCTATTCATTTCCAACTTCAACAGAAACAACATAGAAAAAGTCGGTTACTTAGGAACAATTTCCACCCATGACTTTCACCCTGCTCCTCAGGCCATCACATTAGACTCATCTGTCTTAATTTTTGAGTGGTGAATGTGCTTTCTTCATTATCTTTACAGCACCCTAAAGGTACTACCAGAATAAATAATCAGTTTTACACATGAATCAATAAGCTCCTTCAGTAAGAACATGAATTATACATGTACTTTGGAAGATCCGTCTTAACAGCAGGTCTAAATTCATATTGAGAGATCAAATATCTGCAGTGAAACAGCTGGCACAGACTGCTGCAGGCTGAACCATGTTTACTTTAATGTAATTTCATTTCTCTCCCTACCACCCCATCTGTAATTTGGGCACAAAACTGAAAAAGGTTTGACACTTTATTAGAACATCAGGCTGGTTCTCAGATCAAAAAAGCTTATGAAAACAGAGCTGATAAATGACTGAGCTGGCCCTTTGGCCCCAGACTGCCTACCCATTCTGCCTCAGAGGTGCCTGTGCAGGGACCGCATCTGTAAACACATGCTCCGTGAGGGGCCCTGGCCGGGCCTGAGCAGGCTCTGCCTCACTTGCACCATTCTCAGGTACCTCCACAGCTTCTGTTGCCTCCTCAGTAGACTGGGACTGGTTGATCTTCCCATTGCAGACAGCAGCCACCTCACCTACAAGACAAAGAAAAGTGTGAGATATACTAGAGAATAAGCTGGTAAGAGCTAACAGAAATGAGGCTGTCCACTTTTAAATTTATCTTTCCTTGCCAAATTCAATCAAGTGCCAAGCCTGCACCACAGACTGCAGCTCAGCCAGTATTACAGAATTGCCTATGTTGGAAAAGAACTTTAAGATCATCTGTGATTTGCTGCTTGGATGGGGAACAGAGGCTATTTTAAAGTGGGGCAAAATCTGAGTAGCAAAACATCAGAAGTTCTCTGGGGCTGCCCACTGCAGTATGGAGTCAGCAAGGGTATCATTATGGTTTTGATATGGGCTTAACTGGGTTCATAAGAAGCCATGATTCAGAGGTGAAAGCAATAACAGAAGCAACTGTAGCAGGGCATCATATCACCTGTCCAAAATACTCTGCTCTATGACCCCTGCTGCAGGATGCGGGCCACGCAAAGGGAAAAGGAGGGCTCTAAAGAGAAACGTACCAAAGCAGCCTTTGGTCTTTCTGTACCAAACTAAGAAGCTTCTTGAGGCCTCTGAAGTAATTAACTTCAGGACAGGAAGATGCAGCTGTGAGAACATAAGCTTGTATGGGCCTAGCTATAATTGGACTGCCATTAAGTTCTATGCCCCCAAACTCACTCTGTCCCTTGTCCAGCACAGGTGTGTCACCTCGCGAAGAACAGTTGCTTCGTGGCACGTTGCAGCGCGTTGCACAGCCCACCAGAGTGATCCCTGCCAAGACACCATCTGTTCCAGATGACTCTTCAGGATTTAAATCCCCCTCCAGAAAGATCTCGCCTGGAGGATAATCACTCTCACTGGCCGCTGAAGGGCAAAGAACAGATTCTCCCATAAATCTAGCTGTCACTGCTGACTGAAATGTAGCATTACTCCTAAGGTAACCATAAGGGTGGAAGATGCCGACCCTCAGGGTTCACTGCCCTAGGGAGGCACCACAGCATCAGTCAACATCATGGTGAATCTCATCCCTTGCATCAACATGCAGGACAGCTACAGAGCCCTCCCTAACCTGGGTGAGACTCACTCCTGCTCCCAAGAACCATCCTTTACATGCAAAGGAACCACTTACTGAATGTTCAACAGTAAGGGTTCTCCACAGAAAAATCCTACAAAGCAAGATCTGAGTTATGGTTTTGAGAGACAATTAACAGAATGCAGCAGGGTTCAAGGGTTAGTTCTGAAGTGAGGACGCCACATTTGCCACTCCTCAGTGGAGCAGGTGATCCTGTGCAGATCACAGCCGGTGCTTGGGCCCCACTTACCAGGGATGCTGGAGATACAGAGCACATGAGCATTGCAGACAGTGAACTGGTCCACCACTGTGCCAGGCTGATTGGCATCAATAATTACAACTTTACTTGTTGACAGCGTACTGGTGAGGATCCAGACACGACTGGACGTGGCATCCATTTCATGGAGCTCCTTTGCCTTCAGGAGAGCAAACACATGGGCAGAATCAGTGCTCCTCTCAGATCAGACTGAGCACATCAGTGCTTGCCAACGTATACACATGCAAAGACCACAATGCCAGTGGCAAAGAGCCATGTGTCTTACTAGCTGATGCAAATTTTGTTCACGTTGCTGCGCTAGTATCTGGAACACTCGCCAAATAGCTTATCTGGCTCCTTAGGACAAGAAGAATTTGGCTTCAATTTCTCTTCTGAGATGTGACTAGTGTATTGCTGAACATTCACTTCAGGTTTAGACAGAATACAATGGAGCTGTGTTGCACTCAACCAAGCTTAAGCAAGCTAATGTCAGAAGACTAGAGAGCAGCAGTGTAAGACAACTGTGGAAAACACCTCACAAAACAGAAAGAATAAAACGTTGTGTTATTACCTGTGAACTACAGCTGTGTTCTTGAAAAAACCCAAACACTTGTGATAGAATCATAGAATAGTTTGGGTTGGAAGGGACCTTTAAAGCTCATCTAGTTCAACCTCCTGTCAGTGACAGGGCCATCTGCAACTGCAGCAAGTTGCTCAGAGCCCCAGCCAACCTCACCTGGAATGGTTCTAGGGATGGGTCATCAACCACCTCTCTGGGCAACCTGGGCTAGGGTTGCCACCCTCAGCACAAAACATTTCTTCCTTCTCTCTAGTCTACGTCTCTCTCTTTTAGTTTAAAATCATCCCCTCCTTGTCCTGTCCCAACAGACCCTGCTAAAAAGTCTGTCCCCAACTTTCTTACAAGCCCCCTTGAAGTACTGAAAGGCCACAAAAAGGTCTTCCCAGAGCCGTCTCTTCTCCAGGCTGAACAACCCCAGCTCTCCCAGCCTGGCCTCCCAGCAGAGGGGTTCCACCCTCGCATCACCTTAGTGGCGTCTTCTGGCCCCACTCCACCAGGTCCATGTCTCTGCTGTGCTGAGGACTCCAGAGCTGTCCCAGGACTGCAGGGGGGTCTCCTCAGGGCGGAGCAGAGGGGCAGGATCCCCTCCCTTGCCCTGCTGCCCACGCTGCTGGGGATGCAGCTCAGGAGGACATTGGCTTCTGGGCTGCAAGCGCACGTTGCCAGCTCATGTCCAGCTTCTCACTCCCAGCACCCCCAAGTCCTCCTCCACAGGGCTGCTCTTCATCCCTTCATCCCCAACTCACGGGCAGGACCCTGCACTTGTCCTTGTTGAACCTGAGGTTCACCTAGGCCCATCTAGCTTGTGCAGGTCCCTCTGGATGGATCTCGCCCCTCTGGTGCATCAACTGCACTACTCGGCTTGGTGTAATGAGCAAACTTGCTAAGGGTGCACTCGGTCCCACTATGTCACTGATGAAGATATTAAACAGCACTGGTCCCAGTATGGCCCCTGAGGGACACCACTTGTTACTTATCTCCATCTGGACATCGATCCATTGACCACGACTCTCTGCATGCGACCATCCAACCAATTCCTTATCCAACGAACAGCCCGCCCATCGGATCTATATCTCTCCAATTTAGAGGGAAGGACGTTGGGGGAAACCGAGTCAAAGGCCTTGCAGAAGTCCAGACAGACAACATTGATAGCTCTTCCCTTCTCCATGGATGTAGTCACTCCATCACAGATGGCCACCAGGTTGGTCAGGCAGGACTTGCCCTTGGTGAAGCCATGCATGTACCCCACTGTCCTTCACATGCCTTAGCATAGCTTCTAGAAGGATCTGCTCCATGATCTTCCCAGGTACAGAGGTGAGGCTGACAGGTCAGTAGTTCCCATGGTACTCCTTCCTACCCTTCTTAAAAATGGGTGCAATGTGTCCCTTCTTCCATTCACCAGGGACTTCATCTGTCTGCCAGGACTTCTCAAATATCACAGAGAGTGGCTTGGCAACTACACCAGCCAGTTCCTTCGGGATTCTGGGATGCATCTCATCAGGTCCCATATGAATGTTCAGGTTCCTCAAGTGGTCACAAATGTGACCTTGTCTTACAGTAGGAGGGACTTTACTCCCCCTATCTCCCTCTTTCACTCTATCTACTCAAAATGTGTGTGGAAGAGAGGTTGCCAGTGAATGCCAAGGCAAAGAAGTTGAGTAACTCAGCATTCTCCTCATCCATTGTTACCATTTTGCCAGTCATGTTCATTGGGAAGGTTATGCGTTCTTTCACCTTCCTTTTCTGGCTGATACCTGTAGAAGTCCTTCTTGTTGTTCTTTGCATCCCTTGCTCCAGCCACACCCTGGCCTTCCTTAACCCATTCCTACACAACTAGGCATCTTCCCAGGATCCCTGTCCTGCCCAGTTCCTTCTTGCCTTTTAGTGTAACCATATCTTGGCTCAGCCATGCTGGTCTCTTCCCTTCCTTGCCTACTTTCTTATACCTGGGGATCGAGAGCTCTTGTGCTCTAGGGAAAGCATCCTTAAAGATCTGCCAGCTCTGCTCGGCTCCCTTGTCCCTGAGGGCCGTTTCCCAGGGGGTTCTATTAACTAACTCCTTGAACAGCTGGAATCTTGCTTTCCTAAAATTCAAGGGCCTGAATTTACTCTTTGCCTGACCCATCTCCCTCACAACTGTGAACTCCACCAGTGCCTGATCACTGCAGCCCAGGCTGCCTCCAAGCTTGACATCACCAATTAGCTCACTTCCACTGGTGGCCATCAGGTCCATTATGACATCTCTTCTGGTAGGGCTATTACCTGGCTTAAGAAGTTATGCTCCATGCTCTCCATGAGTCTCCTGGATTGCCTACAGCTCACCATACTACTTTGCCAGCAGATGTTGGGGTGGTTGATGTCCCCAGCAGACCGAAAGCCTGTGAGCACAAAGCCTCCTGTAGCCAGAGTAAGGAGGCTTCATCAATAGGCTCCCCTTGATCAGGTGGCCTGTAGTAGACACCAACCACAAGGTTCCCTTTGTTGCCTTAGTCTCTGATTCTTACCCATAAGGTTTCAACCCGCTCGTGGCTATTCTTCAGGGACAGCTCTTCACACACTATCCATTTCTTGACATAGAGGGCAATGCCTTCTCCACTTCCACCTCTCCTTCCTCGTCTGTCCCTTCTGAATGGTCTGTAGCCATCAACAGCCACACTCCAGTTGTGGGATTTGTCCCACCAAGTTTCAGTAATGGCAACCAGGTTGTACCTTTCTAGCAGCATGTGGCTTTGAACTCCTGCTTCTTGCCCATGCTGTGTGTATTGGTGTAGAGGCACTTCAGCTGGGCTGTTGGCCATGTCACCTTCTTAGATGAACACCCCTTAATACTTTTAAGGTATTTCACCGATGTTTCCTTGTTGGCTCCTCGCACCTCAGGAGTCCCTGGCTCACCTCTATAGGGCTTCAAGTGTGCTTCAGTGTAAACAGCACACCTAAGAGCCACAGGCTGAGGGCCCTCACCATTTAACCATGGTGTGTCATCCCACAGCTTGTCACAGGCAAGCCTGATATTATCTTCCTCCCCCTTCAAGTATAGTTTAAAGCCCCAGGACTATTAAAAAATAGCTGGAATAAATCTCAAGAACTTCAGCTTCTGAACCAAATGGACTCATGGGCTCTGCTATGTCTATACTCTTTTTAACAAAGCTTTGCCTGAATTTACTTTTTTTTTTTTTTAATTTACAGTGATGAGGACTCCATAATCTTCCTAGAAATCTCACCAAGCACTTAATTACTTATTGTTAGGACTTTTTCAAAATTCCAACTGTTTCAAAAGCAGAAGTTGGAAAGTTTTATCCTGGATGATTTATCCCAAATGACACAAAGTTACTGAAAAGCCAGCACACCACAACCCCATCCCACAAGATGATGTCTTGGAAGCACAAGTTATAGCATCATCCAAAGGTATTGAGAGAGGGAACATGTCAGGGATGGAATGAGAAAAAAACACCTGAGGGAAAAAAAAAAAAAATGTATATTCCTTTCTGACCTTTTTCTTTTCAGGAGATGTATGGTTACTTTTGTTGTTCTCGCCTTCCGCTTCCCTATCACAGGTGAGGGGATCACGCCCAGGATCCAGCTTCTGCCCATTCCCAGACTCCTGCTCCAAAGGTCTCCATCCTGTGAGATTGACTCCAGCTGCACACCACAGCTAAGTGACAGAAATAGGAACCTTAAATTAAGAATTCTGGAGGCTCCAGGGTCTCTTTAAATTCAGGCACCTTTGTGAAAGCTGTGGACACATGTCAAACACCTAAAATATTTAGTTGGAAGCACCAGACCTTGTTGATTTCTACTAGAAGACATAGATTTGATGGAGGGAAGATAAAGGTCTTCTGTAACCTAGTGAAAATCACTGTTTTTTTCTAACAGATGTGACTTAAAGACATAAAGATAATAAATCAGGTGAGTAATTGAAAACAGGCTTCTGAAATGTGCTCAGTTGTTCTGACTCAGGTTCCTAAGTCACTGCAGCAAAGCAAGCAGGACGTGGCAGATATCACAGGCTAGGGGTACAATAAGCACGACCACGTAATAAAAATTGACTGTGACTACTTGGCTGAGGATACACATTCAGTGCACTCCTGTGTCCTAGTCCCACCTCTCATCTGACTCTTCTGCTTCCTCACACTCCTTGCCCAAAAATCAGTTTGATCTCAGAGAGCTATTTTAAAAACTAAGACAGCAAAAACTGAAGTTAAAAAAAATAAAAGGAAAAATAAAATCTGCTGGTTTAGCTCCCTATGTAACAAGTGTAGAGTGAAAGAAGCACACTGCATATTTTCTGAAATCAAATTCAGCTAACCTCCTATGAGCTATTTCCAGATAGTTTTTTAGGGCAATGCTGGGCACAGAACTATAGAAACTACAACTACTGTATTTATCCAAAATCATAAAGGAAAGATGCTGCGGTGGGTTAACCTTGGCTGAGCACCAGGTGCCCACCAAGCCGCTCTATCACCCCCCGCTTTTTCCCCTCTCCCTTCTCGGCAGAGCAAAAAAAAAAAAAAATGGGGAGGAAAAGAATATGGGAAACAAAAGCAATTTAATAATATTAGAAGCAAAAGCCAAGCAAATCCACGCACGGAAGCAAAGGAAAACAAAGATTTATTCTCTACTTCCCATCAGTAGATGTTTGGCCCCTCCCTGTGAAGCAGGGCTCCAAGATATGTAGCGGTTGCTCTGGAGGACAACAGAACGGCCCCCCTCTTCTCCTCCTCCTTTTCCCTAGCTTTATAGTTGAGCTGACGTCATATGGTCTGGAATATCCCTTAGGTCAGTTTGGGTCAGCTGTCCTGGTTGTGTCCCCTTCCAAGATCTTGCCCACCCCAACCCACTGTGGGGGAATGTTGGGAAGAGCCTTGGTGCTGTATGAGCCCTGCTCAGGAGCAGTCACAACACGGGGGTGTTATCAACACCCTTCTCGCTCCCAGCACAAAACACTGCTG